>BOPP01000300.1:300536-313678 GCA_017312745.1 Gryllus bimaculatus | reverse complement strand
CCCCTGGTACGGCGGGCGTTGGTCGTTCTCCCCCACCCACTGCGTAGCCTGTTCCACGTGAGCAGCATTTTTAATCTTGCAACCGCCCCACGGAATATTATATTCCCTAAAAGCCCCGGTTCTTTCTGCAAATGAAAATATTTTATTTATATCCGCGCCGTTGTCGTGCGTCTGCTGAAATATTGAGGCTGGGAATCGATGAGAGAGTGAGTGCGAGGAAGGGAAGAGTAGAAAATCGGGCACACCCCGTGAATCCTTTCATGAAGCTACGAATGCACTTTTCTTTATCTGCACATTTCACTAGTTGCCTCTCATTGCTTCGACCTGATCTGCGCAAAAGACTTTTATTATCACCGGTTTCTCTTATACATTTTTTCTTCGTTGCTCATTGTACTATGGCTTCTTTACGATGCAACATTTTCCTTCGCAAATAGCTATTAAGCATTCTCCATCTCTTTCCTCTCGATCCGCTGGGTTCCCCTTTCCACACTCTCCCTTGTCTCAGAGCCACCTGCACCTGTGGTCTGGCCGCAATCCTCCTAACATAGAAGAGCCGGCGCTCTGTGAATATCGATGGAGATGGCCAGTTAGAACGCTAAGCGGGTTTCAAGCTTAATACTGAATATATGGCTAAAGGCATGCAGAACTCAGTGCTTCACTGAGAGCGCTGACATTTTGACCTACATATCTACGTACGCATTTACAAATTCTCATTAATTCGTGTAGTATAAATAATACATTGTTAAAAAAGGATTCTTAAAATAATCCTCGTGATCTCGTTAATTATATCGCAGAACGTTTTCATTTTAATTTCCCAGTTTCTCGTTTCCAGCATGCTGCTAATTAAAGTATTATGCTAAGAGAGTTACGCAACACACATTTCACTGAAACATGTGGTTGCTGCAAACGTTTTAGTCCATCAGTACACGCATATCGTTTTTACATCTCTTGTACATATTGCAAATTTCAGAAATACAGTTTTAAAAAATGTACTAACATCAGCTACTCGCAGATATTTCTTTTTATAACCAACATTATATAATATTTCACTAAAACAGGATGTCTTAAATATTCATGATAAAAACATTCGAATTTGTAACTAAAATATTTCGTGAATGCAATCCGACTATATTTTAAACGCTTTTCATAATTCGATTAGTCGTTTCTGTAACCGACAATATTTCATTTAGACATGCGCCGATTGTCGTCAGATATTTGGGAACCCGTGGAAGCGAAGCATCGAGAAACCCTGCCGCCTCAAAGCCCCACAAATCCGATGAACGTTCTGCCGAGCTGGATTTGCTCTGACAACGACGAGCGATGTATCCGTTCAATTATGAAGAACTAGTTCCGCTAATCACAGCTCTGCGCCGCTGCAACGGCGAGAAAATCCATTGGGCGTTGCGCGCGCGCGCGCTCGCGCTCGCGCTCGCGGGCACCCCGAGCGCCGAACGGCGGATCTGCGCCTGGGCGAACGTGCTCACGCTCGGCCGCCAGCGCTCCTGCAGCCCCGAGACGAGGAGGGGAACGAAAATTCCAAACGCTTGGGCCGGACCGGGCTCTGGGGAGTATTCCTGTGGTGGATGCTGTATATGGACCACCTAGAAGAAAATCTTCCGCAGCCCACGTGCCGAAGTTTTAATTGATGGCAGTGCTCCCACCTTAACAGCCGGGTGCATCCCATCGACTTCCCCTCCAACAAGCAGTGTCATGCCGCCGCGATTCGGTGCCTGTGGCTGTCAGAACAACTGCGTCACACCATCAGTTGGCAATCTTATCTGGAACGTTTTGGCCAGTTTCCCTGACCTATTAAGCGAATGCTGAGATGGCCCCTGAATTGCTTCTGGACATACATGTAGCTTCACTGTGCGTACGGTTAGTTGAGCTCTCCTTTTGATAGTTGAGTAGAACAGGAGGTAAAGGTTATTAATTTCTTACATAAATACTAGCAAGTAGTTCTTTTACCACTGAAAACAATTTTCAATAACGTGGGAGCAAAAATGTCAATTTTTAAATTTACTAACCTTCCGTTGTTGCTAATTTTATTCATCATTCAATTATTTAGGGTCAAAAGGGAGAGGGAAGTATTCCAAAGATCAAAAAATAAAGTGTGCAGATTGTACTTCACCATACGTCACATACAGTTTTTACTGTTCATTGACAAAATAAATCAAATCAAATCAAACGCGTGGTGTCAGCTGACCTTGGCATCCCCCCAAGAAGCGGCTCCAGACTTTTCCGCGCTCAGAGAGAGCCGAGAGGTGGGGAGAAGTTTCCTTACACTGCAAGAGAAAAAATACGTCTGTCCCGGACGTTTTGTTCGTGTCGCATTTATATTCTGGCATAAATTGAAAGAAGCTTAGTACTTCGTTGCGGCTTACCATTTACAAATAAGAATGCGAACCAAGAACATCTGTTGGGCAAAAAAATGGGCTGTGAAAACTTGCTGCAATCTGGTATCAATCAATAGCACACTTTCAAATTTAGAAAATTCTATTGGCTTCGCGTATTACCATTCTATTCACGAAGAAAATGAACAATCCAAAAGGGTTGAAGAACATTTTTAATTTAGTAGAAATACAGATGTACTATAAATATAAATTTAGAAATTAAAAATATGCTAGATTTCCTACGAATTTTTCATACAAGGGGAAGCTGTAGTGCTTGAGAAAGTAAGTAAAGATTCAGCAGCTCCAGACTCTCGTCGCGGGTCTTCCGGGGCGGGGGCGTCGCAGTTGCGCGGCGCCCCGGGGCGGCGACGGCGCGGCGTCGGCGGCGCTCGCGTCCAGGGCGCAGCGCCCCGGGGGGCCGCCGGCGCCGGCGTCGGCGTCGGCGGGGGCGAGGTAGCCGGGTGTCGTGCTCCGCGCCGCCCCTGGGGAGCGCTCGTGCCACCGCCGCCACCGCACCCGGAGAACCGCCCTTGGGGAACGCCGCGCCGCCACCGGCCGTCGGCGATCACCGCGCGCCCCATCACCCGCACGCGCCACACGGAGGCACCCGCCACCCGGCGCCCTACACCGGATGGACGGCGCTGGATTGAAGAGGCCTGCCAGTGGTGCAGTGCTTACATCGCTCTACCTCTGGGTACCGGGGTTTGAAACCCCAAAGATCCGTGTAGAATTTATGGAAGACAAAACATGTTTGCGGGAGGGTTTCGTAGGGTTCTCCATTCGTTCTTCCCAGCATATTATTCTACCATTGCGTATTATCTAACGTATCAACATCATCACCATTCGTCATCAGCCAGAAAACAGGTATGGCTGAAGATCAAATCAAAGTATAAGCAAATGAATGATTTTAAGTGCATGGTATTGTTCTATCTAATAGCTGAATGGTTCATTAATATATAATAATGTATACAGTTGTTATAAATTAACAACGATAAGAGTAATTATATTGTAACAACCAATGAAATATATTATATGTACAAATGATAGAGGATTTCTTCTTGAAAACATTAAAATAAATTATAAGCAAAATAAATGAGATTGTGCGAAATATGACTTTATATTCTACGTTTACTACGTGCGTCAGTAAAGAATAGGTTAGGGACTCGAATTAAAAATACGCGGTGACATTTTGTCCCAAGCCCCATGATATTCATTTTTTGTTAACTTCTAAATCACCCCACATGTCTGACTTAACAAATTCACTCTTCACTCTAATCGTCATTGATCTAAGTTGTCAAGTTAAGACTACTGATAAAACAATAAAATTAATCGAATATTTTCTCATGGAGGGGAAAGCTAATTTAATAGGTATCCCGCAGTTTGGAATCCTCGAAATGAATGCTCCAGTTTCTTATGCAACGCCTCTCTACTTAGGTCGTTGAGCGGGAATTGAAAATTGGTGCGAAGCCTGGCACCCGTTGAGCGCCGCGCGGCCTCATGCCCTTCTCCTTTGCCTTCCTCGCGGCGCGGCGTGGGGCGGGGCGACGGGGGCACTCAGGCGCGCCGAGGGAGCTCGAGGAGTGGAGTGGAGTGAATTTTCAAGGGCTTGGGGCTGGAGAGGCGTCGGGAAGGATTACATCGCCTCTGTTTGCTTTACAAAGAGATACTGCTTCATTATACACAGAGTCGGCTGCGGCCCGGAGTCAAACAGCCAGCCGGCAGCCCCGCCCGCGACCCCGCCCCTCCAGCCTCGCCTTGCCCCGCCCACGCCCGCCCGCGTCGCCGCGGGCGCTAACGTCATTACGAGTTTCTTAATGAATAATTTTGGAGATTTCACGGCAATTACGAGAAGTCGAGGTGGCCGCCCCGCGGGCGGCTCGTGGGACAAAGGCGGCCGGTAATTATCTGTGCATTATTGAACGGCCATCCTGCAGGGCTCGCTCCGACGCCCGGCTCGTCCCTCAGCTGGCCGTGTCTCACGTCCGCATCTTCGCTCTTTCAGCCCCGCGCCTCTGCGGCCCTTTTCCACCCCAGCCACCCACGTTGTTCCTATCACAAACTACTCTTGTACATTGGCGGCGTCATCTCGCCACGCAGCTATATTATCGCCACTCCCCGCTTCCATCATTTTTGCCAGAAAATATCACGCCACCTTCTCGACCTTGTCATTTTAGATTCATATCTTTCTTTTACCGACTGAGTTGGAGCAGGGCAATAACAGTTGCCATGCAGTGAGACCGACCGAGACGAGCCACGGACCACACGTTTTCATTCTCAACTTGGTCGTCTGCTCTCCCCTCTCTCAGACATTCACTACAATGCCACGCTTATCACAAGACAAGTCGGCAGCTTACAGCGATTCCCCCTCTGGTGCAGATACTTGGACCAGGAAACTCCGCAAGCTGCGTGTATGTCGGCGGCGGTATGACCTTCTATCGCGAAAGGAATACCTCCACCTGCCATGATATAGCATGCCCTTCATTTATAGGGCTAATGACCATAACAGTTGACGCGCCCGGAAACTCAAAATAGTCACGCTTCGTCCCCATAGCCGTCGCTATGCACATTCGAGCTGTCGTCCTTGATCCAACGCCGACACTGATCTGTGCTCTCTCCGCAATCCCCATCGAGCTCCATTGCCCCTGTCGTCGTCGCTTCGACCGCCGACACCACCTCCGCAGCCCCAGAGATCTCAGTCGCTGACTTCCCACCGGATCGCGGGCGGCGCTGCGGATCGTCTGCCGCGCGTCCGTCAATTGTTCCCTCCGGGACGCTCGCAGCGCGCTCTAGCTCCCCACGAAGTCCCTCCCGAGTCGATGCGACCGCAGCCACCCCACAGCAGTGCAATCAGACCCACCACGGGAAGAAGATAATTTGGTTAGAGGGTCACGAAGAGAGAGATCCGATTCATTCAGATACACCGTGTAGTTTATGACTCACTGAATTGTAAATTGTGTGTTTGGAAATTTATGATACATTGCATGAACGAGGTCGAGAAATTTAGGAGGATTTACTGGAATAAAATTGAGAATTTTACGTACGTTTGCATGAATGAGATTGAATTTCAAAATTAGATTATTACATCAAAGTAAACCACTACTACTGCTGTGTTTACTATGAAAATGTAATTTTGTAAATTTTCTTCGCTGTGTGAATTGTCCCAGCATCATATTGTAAAAAAATAATATATAATCGACAATATTTCATTACATTCTCAAGAGATGCATAGACTCTCAAAATAACTAAATAGAGAGCATGAACACATGTTCAGATTTCTTTCCAATTTTGCAAATGAGAGGAGGTTAAAATCGGTTTAAAAAGAATTTAAACAGGTGCCAGAACTTTAACCTGCTTTATCTCCAAGTGACAATCACTTCGTAACTTAGCACAATATTTACAATATTTTTTTTACATACGTAAAGAAATCTCACAAATGCGGTCAAAACTGTTCAACCACACGCCCGTGCTCTGAGTAAAATCTGTAATACTTGGGTTTAGTTCGGTACAGTTTCATTCGGTGAGTAGTGGCCACAGACTGGCTATGGATTGCGAACCCGAGTTTCAACATGCGGGCGAACACAAAATCCTGTGGGCTCTTCACGAAGCCCGAGAGTAAAAGGCTACCGATGGACCATTTACACGCGGGCGAAAACGATACTCATTCTCAAGCGGTACGCACACAAAGTTTTTCGTTGTTTACGTGTGCTAATTGTCCCATGTGTAATACCGATCGAGCAAAATATGCTTAATGGCCAGAATCAGAAACTCTAAGCCTCAAGAAATGCTGTCGTGTTCTTCCTAGCGAGCGCCATGCCATGGTGGTCGTTGAACGAGTAGGTGCGAGTTTTCGCGGAAGGCAAGACTGCATCGCGAGCTCTACTTGAGGCATCCGCCTTTCTAGTCGTCCACATTCCAACCACACAGCACGCATGGCGGTCATTCGCACCGCGGCAAGAACTTGAAAGACCGCGCCGACAGACCTTGTGGAAGGAAGTAAGGGCACTCCACAATGTAGAAACTCACGACTTCACGAAAGAACCATTTCTTTACAGTGTTCCTATTATATTTTTAAATCAAAATTACCTCAGAGCAATTGATATATTCACACTGAATGAAAATTTATTTACATGAGCGTCCAGGAACGTCTTTTGTAAGTAACTTCGATAAGAGTTATGTGTTTGGTAACCCATATAGTTGAGCGCAGCTTAAAATAAGAGAGAACCATTTTTATTTTTGAGTCCCATTTTGCTTTATACTGTTTTTACTTACATATGACTTCATTTACTAGTAAATAAAACATACATGGACTAATAAATGATAAGTTTAAACTATTTTTAATTTATAGAATCAATTTTATGTTGAATCATTTCCTGCCTGATAAGTTGCAGAGCAGCTTCTCCAAATATTGTAAAACCGTTCCTTAAATTGTAAGGATAAAAAGACGAAAATCAGGGATTTATTATACTTACGGAAATGATTTTTTTATTGTGTAAGGCTACTGGACCCTTCCAAAACTTTCATGAGAGGATAGGGCCCCCCTCTCCTCCCCCATCTACGCGCACGTCTAAAGTAGCCCATCAAGCTCTGAGTTGCCTTCACGAGCATATTTCGAGCACGTGGTTTCCGACACTTACTTTATCGAAGTACGTGCTCGAAAGCGATACTCTATTCAATGTCTCTGAGATTTACCAACTAGAAAAGTAACATAGGCAAGAGCAGCGTCCTCTCTTTATAGGAGGCCTTATTCCAAAATCAGAATTCTTATTTATTCTCAATTCAACACGGAGTCGAAATTTATATTCCGCCTCCTTCCTCCTGTATTAGCATGCGCAGCAGGCGCAACCAAACACGTCAAAATAAGTACAATCCTCCTTGAAAGGCGAGGTTTCAGCAGGCGGCGCCGCTTACGAACAAGTGCGAAATTCTGCGACGCCGGCGCAGCCGCATTCACCGCCACCGCAGCAGCAGCAGCAGCAGCCAGTGGTATTGCGAGAAGCTGCTAATACACCAACGTCTAGAGGAGATGGAGAGTGGTGGAGGGGAGGGAGGGGGAGAGGGGGAGGTTCGACGAGGAGAGGAAGCGCGCGCCGATGTCCGCTCCCCTCGAGAGCTCGCAAACGGAGCCAGAGAGGGAGGTGGAGGAGGAGGGGGAGACTAAGGCGGCGGCAAAGGCGGAGGAAGGCAGAGCTGGAGGAGGAGGTGGTGGGTAGCGAAGACTTAGGAGAGGCGAAAGGCGGTGGCGGTGGGGCGGCGCCGGAGGGAGGCGGAGGCGCGAGGCGGAGCGGGAGACGAAGCTGAAGGTGAAGGCGGAGTGGGACGAAGCTGAAGGTGAAGGCGGAGGCGGAGGCGGAGGCGAGACGAAGCTGAAGGTGAAGGGCGAGGTGGAGGTGGAGGTGGAGGCGGAGGCGGAGACGGAAGCGGAGGCGGGGGAGGAATCGAGGCGGGGTGAAGGAGGTGGGTGCGTCGTACGGCACAGGCCCGCGATCGCGTCACGCAAATCAGGAGCAAGAGGAAGCGCACCGTCAGGGAGACGAAGCGTCAGCTGGGAGACGGAGACGTTAGAGCACGGGAAATCTGAGGGAACTTGGTTAGAAGGTGCTATGCTGGAGAGAATACCAACAGCCAGAATCGTTGACTGCCTGGAGAGATGGACGAATTCTTGATGATGTTAACGTTTTTCGGATGCGAAATTTCTGAGGTTGATGAGACCGTACATATATTGCATGTTTATTGTGTGGAGGTTGGTGCTAATCTTTCCTCCGTTGGGGGGGCGTTAGATCTGGCGCCGACCTACGCGTCGCTTGTTTGTTTTTTTTTACATCACGTATCTCCACCAGCGGACAACGGCCCTCTGCCGTGCCAAGCTCTAAGCTTTGGGAGGGATGGAAATAAGAGGGAAAGGTGTGGCACACACTATGAATGCATGGTGAGAGGTTCTTGCCAGCAATTGCTGCTCGATGGTTGATGCAGGTGCCTCGGTAGGGGCAGGCATAATTTGTGTAAGAAAAGAAAGAGATCGAGCGAGTCGATTCGGCGAAGTCGGGATGTCGAAGGCGACAGCGGGTTTGGTCGGTGCGGGGAGGGATGACTGGCAGTGGGAGGTCTCCGGTGCCATGTTCGCCTTTGTTCGAGAGGTGCTCGCACGCTGGTAATGAGAAGGAGCTTTTTATAAAGCAGGAGGGAAGAAGCGGGGAGGCAGCGGCGTCCCTCGCTGCGCGCCACCCCAACCCTCCTCCTCCTTCTCCTCCTCACCCTCCTCCACCCTCCGAAACCTCCACTAGCGCTTCCACGCCGCCCGCGCGTGCTTCAGGAGGACTGTCACGATCAAAAGATATGCTTGATGGTCCCCGGAGACTTAAGCGGTAGCGGCGGGCGGTGGCAGGAGAGAAGTCTACGGGGACGGCTTTTGTGGCGGCCCGTATTCAGGAAAGAAGAGTGCTCCACACAGCGGGCATTACCAAATGATTTGAAGGTGGAGACGGCGATGGGCGTCATCCCGAGCCTCAGCGAAGGTGGGGAGGTGTCGCGACACAGCGACGGGGCCGGGGGCGGGCGCTTGCGATGCGACGCGGAACCGTAGGTGAATATGATGAGCTCCATTGAGGAAGATGGAGAGAAGCAGTGGGATGATAGATACGATAACGTCTGAGCAGGCAGAGACGTATTCTGGAAGTTGAAAACCTATTGATGTTTGTAACGGTGGTAGAGTTGGCGAGAAAAAGAGAGTTGGCCCACAGATGAAAGGTAGGTGCAACGTCATGGAGGCAGCAGGGTGTGGCGGGTTCTCCAACAGTTCCCTCAGTAGGTGGTGGTGCCACGATCTGAGTGGCTGGCCAGTAATGGGTTCGTGCACCAACGTAGTGGAGGGAGCTTTGTAGAGGCAGAGTAAAGGGCTTACATGGAAGGGCAGGGAAGGGCTGAGGCAAAGCGGGCAACGGTGTGTCACGACGTCACCCGCGGGATAGGAATAACCTACGGCACGGACGGGAAAAGACGCGGGAGGTCGGTGGTGGGCTCGCGGAGGGGCGTGGGCAGGCGAGGGAGCTGGGGGTGGGAGGAGAGGGAGAAGGGGGTGCGCGGCAGGCGAAGGCAGAGTGGGAGGCGACGAGGACACTGAAGTCTGAAGTTGGCGGCGCGCGCACCAAATAACAATACAAAAATTGGTAGCGCGAGCCCAAGGAACCGAGCCGTCTTTACCAATGAGAAATCCTCCTAATGACAATATCCTCGGAGACGCGGCGCGGGCCCCGGCGCGGGCGGGCGCGGGCTGTTGTGGCGTTCGTTAGCCAGCGACCACTTGGAATTTATAAGGCAGCCGCACAGACGGCGGGGCGGGACGCAGACAGCGGGAAAGTCTGTGTGGCGGCGGGCGGGTTAGTGGCTGAGCGGCGCAAAGCAGGTGAGCGGGAGGGGCGGGAGGCGAGGTACGGGGCGGTGTGGGGGGCCGGTGGTGGTGGGGTAGGCGTGGTGGTGTGGGGAGGCGGGGCGGGAGCGGGGCGCGCCGGGAAGAGGCGGGCGGAGCACTGGTCTAAACACGAGGCGGGTGCGCCCAAGATTAATCGGCCGCCCCTTCAGAGCCAGCAGTTGCTCGGCGTGGGGGCAGCGGAGGCGGCGACTGGGAACCGAGGGGGGCGGGGCGTGGGGGCGGCCATTTGCATGCCGCTCCGCCCCGCCTGTGAGAGCGCCGCGTGTCGTACGCACGAGCCCGCGCGCGAGTCTCCGTGACTCCCTCGGTGGCGCGGCCGTCGCGCGGCACGCTCGTCTGCGTTCCACGGCGGGGAGCGTCTCGGTTGCAGGCTCGCGCCGCTTGTCCCAACCAACATGTAGAGATTAGGTGCTTGTGCAACACAGCCGTGCAACACCTGCCTACGACCGTCTCGTGCGTCTTTGCTGATGAACGTTGTCTCCTTCTCGCTCGCCCCCTTCCGTCGCCCCGCTCGCTTGCCACCGTTCCAACCCTCTGCGCCGGGAACGCTCAACGTCCGCCCCTCCATTGTCCGACGTTCCTCCGACCGCACAGACGAGAGCCTCCGGCGCGCGTCGCCACAGAGTCGCTTCTACCTGCGCATCTGCGCGTCCAGAGCGCGGCGTCGCGTAGAGCCCTAGAAATGGATTGTTACGTGCGTTTAGTGCGCTCTGAAACCCAAGGCACCGTATTTCACTCACTGCGTTGGGGGCAATCTTCATTATCACCGAGTCCTTTGTCGCAAATGTGCACATCCATCTGTAGAACATCTGTAGAAACATGGAGCGAGTATGTGTATAAGTAAACGTCTAGGTGGAACGATTAACTGTGAAAGGAGTGTTTACAATGAAATTTTCAAAGTTATTTGTTTCTAAGTTGAATATAAGAAAGTTGAAATACTCGCTAAAACTATTACATAAATATTTCCAAACATATCGTTAAGTGCACATCAGAATCATTTCAGTTTCTGACGTTAGTAATATCACATACGAATACTTTCATAAATAAATTATTACAAATGTGTAGCTTAGGGCAAGAAGAGTCAATGTCAGTTTTCATTTGTTTTCGGTTTGTATGGCCAATGTGTGATTTAAAGCCCCTTCTTTCTCTTCAAGAAATGCTAAAGTCGATCCTATCTCCTAAATTATTTACATTGGTAAGCATACGCCATTTATCTTGCAGATCTAACAATATGATATTGAGATTTAAAATATTTTGTTCGTATATTTCAAAATGGTTCATTTGATAGAAATGAATTTGCTACCCATTTTATTAGTAGTTTTATTTCTTATTTTTAAATACTTCTGTGATTTTCAATATGTTATCGGACATTACTAATCCTCACCTCAGAAGGGAAATTTAAACATCGTATTTGAGTCACAAAGTCTGGAGCAACTCAGAAAAAAGGATTCAACATTTAAAGGCCGCATTTAAAGAGACGGTTCGATTATAACAGAAAAGAATCCATCACTCGGATGACATCTCTCTGCATCAAACCCGTCCAACGAAAACTGAGAAAATATTTCTCATCGGGAGGGCATATCAATATACAAAGCAATCATGACTATTTGCGAGGGACTGTCACCTCGTCTCTTTCGATTGAATCTGTCCCAGATGACAAGCAAAGCAGAGAATCGTTTGTTTTTTACAAGAGACTTCATGGCACGAAGAGAATGTGAGATATTTTAATGGCCAATTTTTGTACGTCGTAAGTCCCGACAGTGAGCTGTTGTAAATTCACGCTAGCAGCGCAACGTGTTTATGTTGATCGTTATACAAATTTACCTTTGTTCTGTAAGCAGCCGTTTATGAAGATCCAATACAACGTTCTCACAGTCCGTGAGACAATAACAAGAAAAACAAATAGTATAATACTAGGGAAACTGAAAGTAACGAGGCACAATATGAAGTGAGAAATAACTTTCCGACTTTCAAAAGTTTGTTTCTCCATTCTCCGCTACACGTCGTCTTCAGTCAACTCGGCGCACAACGGAATGCATTATTATACAAATTCGCACGCCTTCTCTATTTGCCTTTCCCTTTAGTGATTTAACTGTCTAGCAAACACTGCTTCACAAAACATCCTTTAATTTCATTTCATGTCACTCATATTCCGGAATCTATCAAGTTATTTAAGGCAAACCTGGGACAATAAACAATATAAAACTAAAATTATTTATAAAATGTCAGAGAACATAAAATTCACAAAAATTTTTTTCGAGAATGTTGACTATTTTTGTCTTTATAAAAGAAAGATAACGGGGAGTTTTCGACTGAGAAAAGCGGAAAGCTGTTTTTTCTGCTCTTTATGCCACTTTCTTAAAAAGTATTTCTAGGTTCCAATTTTTTAAGTAGCATTTTTATAAAACTACGATTTACAAACTATGGAATGTTTGGACATACTCAGCTAGCTATTTATTAGAGTTGCAAAAGTATTTCGATAAAGCAATACTATATCCACTTCGCTTTCGCCCTTAGGAAGGTCGCTGAATGGCAGCCAAGGTCGGGACATCTTACGCTTGGACGGGCGACCCGTGGACACCCAAGTAGACACTGACTCTCGCCGCGGAAGGCTGCGTTTTCAAGGCAAACCTGCGTCAGAATCTACACCAAGATGCAAACCGAAAGCAAGAGCCGTCTCTTTCCGGGAAAAGGGAGCAGAGACGGTAAAATTTTGGGAGAAGAAGACAAAGCGCAAGGATCGAAGATCGAAAGTAGAAGTTGAAGGGTGAAGAACGAAGGATGAAATGTCAAGGTCTAAAGGAAATTGATAAATGGCAAAAGATGAAGAATGGAGAAGAAAGCAGGTGGAGGAAGGGCAAAAGGAGGAGGTGAAGGATAAAATACGAAATGTGTACACAAGGGGTGAATAACGAAAGTCAAAATTCGAAGCAGGCATGGAGGCAAGTTGAAGTTCGAAAATCGAAGGAGACCGAAGGGGGAAGGTCAAAGGGCCGGATTTCGCAGCTTGCAACCTGCAGTGGCTGCTGTCGGCCACAATATGACGCCAGTAATTGCGAGCGTGCGCAGTTTACATTAAAGTTTGCCTTGATCACCCACTTTCTCCGGAAACGAAGCCGCACGCCCACGCTACGGGCATGCGCGGCGCGAAGCCGATCGCTGCCATACTATATCACCACTTCATCCAGTTCCACACTCCCCGCAAGACCCGCACTCCCCGTACAGACCCGCGCTCCCCGTTCAGACCCACGCTCCCCGTTCAGACCCACGCTTCCCCGTACAGACCCGCGCTCCCCGTACAGACCCACGCTCCCCGTTCAGACCCA
>BOPP01000300.1:273131-300511 GCA_017312745.1 Gryllus bimaculatus | reverse complement strand
GGGGTCTGACGGGGCAGCGTGGGTCTGAAGCGGGGAGCGTGGGGGTCTGAACGGGGAGCGTGGGGTCTGAACGGGGAGCCGTGGGTCTGAACGGGGAGCGTGGGTTCTGAAGGGGAGCGGTCGCGGTCTGAACGGGGGAGCGTGGGTCTGAAGGGAGGCGTCGGGTCTGAACGGGGATGCGTGGGTCTGGAAGGGGAGCGTGGGTCTGAAACGGGGAGCGTGGGTCTGGAACGGGAGCGTGGGTCTGAAACGGGGAGCGTGGGTTGAACGGGGGAGGCGTGGGTCTGACGGGGAGCGGTGGGTCTGAACGGGGAGCGTGGGTCTGGGAACGGGGAGCGTGGTTCTGAACGGGGCGCGTGGGGTCTGAACGGGGAAGCGCGTGGGGTCCTGCAACGGGGAGCGGCGTGGGTCCTGCAACCGGGGAGCGGTGGGTCTGAACGGGGAGCGTGTGGTCTGAACGGGGAGGCGTGGGTCTGAACGGGGAGCGTGGGTCTGACGGGGAGCGTGGGTCTGAACGGGGAGCGTGGGTCTGAACGGGGAGCGTGGGTCTGAACGGGGAGCGTGGGTCTGAACGGGGAGCGTGGGTCCTGAACGGGGAGCGTGGTCTGAACGGGGAGGTGGGTCTGAAGGGGAGCGGGTGGGTTGAACGGGGAGCCGTGGGGTCTGAACGGGGATGCGGTGGGGTTTGAAGCGGGGTAGCGGCGGGTCTGACGGGGAGCGCGGGTCTGTACGGGGAGCGCGGGTCTTGTAGGGGAGCGTGGGTCTGAACGGGGAGCGTGGGTTGAACGGGGAAGCGGGGTGGGTCTGAACGGGAGCGTGGGTCGAACGGGGAGGGTGGGTCTAAAAACGGGGGAGCGTGGGTCTGAAGGGGTGCGTGGGTCTGAACGGGGAGCGTGGGTCTGAACGGGGAAGCGGCGGGGTCTGTACGGGGAGCGTTGGGTCTGAAAGGGGAGCCGTGGGTCTGACGGGGAGGCGTGGGTCTTGAACGGGGAGGCGTGGGTCTGAACGGGGAAGCGTGGGTTTCTGAACGGGGAGCGTGGGTCTGAACGGGAGCGTGGGTCTGAACGGGGAGCGTGGGTCTGAACGGCGAGCGTGGGTCTGAACCGGGGACGCGGGTCTTTTGAACGGGGAGCGTGGGTTCTGAAGGGGGGCGGGTCCTGAACGGGGAGCGCGGGTCTGTACGGGGAGCGCGGGTCTGTACGGGGAGCGTGGGTCTGAACGGGGAGCGTGGGTCTGAACGGGAGCGTGGTCTGAACGGGGAGCGTGGGGTGCTGAACGGGGAGGTGGGTCCTAACGGGGAGCGTGGGTCTGAACGGGGAGCGTGGGTCTGAACGGGAGCGTGGGTCTGACGGGAGCGCTGGGTCTGTCGGGGAGCGTGGGTCTGAACCGGGGAGCGGTGGGTCTGAACGGGGAGCGTGGGTTGAACGGGAGCGTGGGGTCTGAACGGGGAAGGCGGTGGGTCTGACGGGAGCGCGGGTCTGTACGGGAGCGCGGGTCTGTACGGGGAGCGCGGGTCTGTACGGGGCGCGCGGGTCTGTACGGGGAGGCGGGGTCTGTTACGGGAGCGCGGGACTGTACGGGGCGCGCGGGTCTGTTACGGGGAGCGCGGGTCTGTATCGGGAGCGCGGGTCTGTACGGGGCGCGCGGTTCTGTACGGGGAGCGCGGGCTGGTACGGGGAGCGCGGGTCTGTACGGGGCGCGCGGTCTGTACGGGGAAGCGGCGGGGGTCTTGTACGGGGAGCGCGGGTCTGTAACGGGGAGCGCGGTCCTGTACGGGGAGGCGGGTCTGTACGGGGAGCGCGGGTCTGTACGGGGAGCGCGGGTCTGTAGCGGGGCGCGCGGGTCTGGTACGGGGAGCAGCGGTCTGTAGGGGAGCGCGGTCTGTACGGGGCGCGCGGGTTCTGTAAAACGGGGAGGCGGGTCTGTAGGGGAGCGTGGGGTTGTCGGGGAGCGCGGGTCTGTACGGGGAGCGCGGGGTCTGTACGCGGGGCGCGCGGTCTGTAGGGGAGCGCGGGTTCTGTAAGGGGAGCGGGGTCTGTACGGGGCCGCGCGGGTCTGTACGGGGAGGCGGGTCTGTACGGGGAGCGCGGGTCTGTAGCGGGGCGTCGGCGGGTCTGTAACGGGGAGCGGGGTCTGTACGGGGAGCCGCGGGTCTGTACGGGGAGCGTGGGGTCTGTACGGGGAGCGCGGGTCTGTAGGGAGCGCGGGTCTGTACGGGGAGCGCGGGTCTGTACGGGGAGCGCGGGTCTGAACGGGGAGCGGTGCGGGTCTGAACGGGGAGCGGTGGGTCTGTACGGGGAGCGTGGGTTCTGTACGGGGAGCGGCGGTCTGTACGGGGAGCGCGGGGTCTGTACGGGAGCGCGGTTCTGGGTACGCGGGAAGCGCGGGCTGTACGGGGACGCTTTGGTTGTACGGGAGGCGCGGGTCTGTACGGGCGCGCGGTCTGTAGCGGGGAGCGCAGGTTGTAGGGGAGCGCGGGTCCTGTACGGGGCGCGCGGGTCTGTACGGGGAGCGCGGGACTGTACGGGGAGCGGTGGGTGTACGGGGAGCGCGGGTCTGTAACGGGGAGCGCGGGTCTGTACGCGGGCGCGGGTCTGTAGCGGGGAGCGCGGTCTTGTACGGGGAGCGCGGTCTGTACGGGGCGCGCGGGTTGACGGGGAGGCGGTCTGGTACGGGGAGGCGGCGTCTGTACGGGGCGCGCGGGTCTGTAACGCGGGAGCGCGGGTACTGGTACGGGGAGGGGGATCCTGTTACGGGAGCGTGGGTCTGTAGGGGAGCGCCGGGTCTGTCGGGGAGCGCGGGGTCCTGTTACGGGAGCGGCGGGTCTGTACGGGAGCGCGGGTCTGAACGGGGAAGCGTGGGTCTGACGGGGAGGCGTGGGGTCTCGTAGGGGAGCGTGGTTCCTGTACGGGGAGGCAGGGTCTGTACGGGGGCGCGGGTCTGGTATGGGCGGGGAGCGTGGGTCGAACGGGGAGCGTGGGTCTGAAGGGGAACGTGGGTCTGTAGGGGAGCGTGGGTCTGTAGGGGAGCGTGGGTCTGTACGGGGACGGAGCGGGTTCTTGGTAGGGGAGCGCGGGTCTGTACGGGGAGCGCGGTCTGTTACGGGGAGGCGCGGGTCTGAACGGGGAGCGTGGGTCTGAACGGGGAGCGTGGGTCTGTACGGGAGCGTGGGTCTGTACGGGAGTCGCGGGTTCTGTCGGGGAGCGCGGGTCTGTACGGGGAGGTGGGTACTGAACGGGGAGCGTGGGTCTGAAGGGGAGCGCGGGTCTGAACGGGGAGCGCGGGTCTGTACGGGGAAGCGCGGGTCTGTAGGGGATACGTGGGGTTGAACGGGGAGCGTGGGTCTGACGGGAGCGTGGGTCTTGAAGGGGAGCGTGGTCTGAACGGGAGGGTGGGTCTAAACGGGGAGCGTGGTCTGAACGGGGAGCGTGGTGCTGACGGGGACGTGGGTCTGAACGGGGAGCGCGGTCTGTACGGGGAGCTGTGGGTCTGAACGGGGAGCGTGGGTCTGCAACGGGGAGCGTGGGTTCTGAACGGGGAGCGTGGTCTGAACGGGGAGCGGTGGTCTGAACCGGGGAGCGCGGGTCTGTACGGGGAGCGGGGGTCTGTACGGGGAGCGCCGGGTCTGTACGGGCGCGCCGGTCTGTAACGGGGAGCGCGGGTCTGTAGGGGAGCGCGGGACTGTACGGGGCGCGCGGTCTGTACGGGGAGCGCGGTCTGTAACGGGGAGGCGGGTTCTGTACGGGGCGCGCGTCTGTACGGGGAGCCGCGGGTCTGTAGGGGAGCGCCGGGTCTGTACGGGGGCGCGGGTCTTGTACGGGGAGCGCGGTCTGTACGGGGAGCGCGGGTCTGTAGCGGGGAGCGCGGGTCTGTACGGGACGTCGGGTCTGTACGGGGAGCGCGGGTCTGTACGGGAGCGCGGGTCTGTACGGGGCGCGCGGGTCTGTACGGGGCGCGGCGGGTCTGTACGGGGAGCGCGGTCTGTACGGGCGCGCGGTCTGTACGGGGAGCGGGGGTGCTGTACGGGGAGCGTGGGTCTGTACGGGGAGGCGCGGGTCTGTACGGGGGAGGCCGCGGGTCTGTACGGGGCGCGCGGGTCTGTACGGGAGCGCGGTCTGTACGGGGAGGCGCGGGTCTGGTACGGGGCGCGCGGGTCTGTCGGGGAGCGCGGGTCTGTACGGGGAGCGCGGGTCTGTACGGGGCCGCGCGGTCTGTACGGGAGCGCGGGTCTGTCGGGGAGCGCGGGTCTGTAACGGGGAGCGTGGGGTCTGTACGGGGAGCGGGGTCTGTACGGGGAGGGCGGGTCTGTACGCGGGGAGCGGCGGGTCTGTACGGGGACGCGGTCTGAACGGGGAGCGTGGGGTCTGAACGGGAGCGTTGGTCTGTACGGGGAGGTGGTCTTGTACGGGGAGCGCGGTCTGTAGGGAGCGCGGGTCTGTAGGGGAGCGCGGGTCTGTACGGGGAAGCGCGGGTCTGTAGCGGGAGCGCGGGTCTGTACGGGGCGCGCGGGTCTGTAACGGGGAAGCGCGGGTCTGTACGGGGAGCGCGGGTCTGTACGGGGGCGCGGGTCTGTACGGGGAGCCGGGGTCTGTAAGCGGGAGCGTGGGTTGTCGCGGGAGCGCAGGGGTCCTTACGGGGAGGCGGGTCTGTACGGCGCGACGCAGGGTCTGTAACGGGGAGCAGGGTCTGGTAGGGGAGCGCGGGTCTGTTACGGGAGAGGTGCCGGGGACGCGGGTATGTTACGGGGAGCGCGGGTCTGTACGGGCCGGGCGCGGGTCTGGTACGGGGGGCGTCGTTGAGGCGTTCTGTACGGGAGCGCGGGGTCTGTAGGGGGCGTGGGTCTGTACGGGAGCGCGGTCTGTACGGGGCGGTTAGCGGCGCGCGGTCTGTGACGGGGACGGGCGAGCGCGGTCTGTACGGGGTGGTGTACGGCGCGGGTTGGAGGCGAGAGGCGGGAGCGCGGGTCGCGGGGGCGGTCTGAACGGAGCGTGAAGGAGCGTGGCGACGACTGGCTGTACGTCGGGGAGCGCGGTCTGCTACGGGACTTCTGTAGGGAGCGGTTAGGCCGGGTCTACGGGAGCGTCTGTCGCGCGCTCTACGGGAGGGTGTAGACGCGGTCTGTACGGGGTTACGAGCGCGGTCGAGGGAGTCGGTCTGTACGCGAGCGGTGCGGAGCGCTTGCGGCGTCTGAGAACGCCGGGCTACGGACGGTCGCGGTGGCGGGTCTGTAGGGCGGTTACCGGGAGCGGTTGAGGCCTCTGTACGGGGCCGTTGAGGCGCGTTTACGGGGAGGTGGCTGTACGGGGAGCGCGGTCTGTACGGGGAGGTGACGGACGCGGGTCTGTACGGGGAGCGCGGGTCTGAGGCGTGGTTACGGGAGTAGTGTCTGTCGCGGGGTGGCTGGTCTTACGGGGAGCGCGGGTCTGCTGGATTAGCGGGGTTACGCGGTGGGTGTCTGAACGGGGAGTGTCGAGGAGCCGTGGGTCTGTACGGGGAGGTGGGTCGATGGCGGGAGGGCTGTAGGGACGCGGGTCTGTACGGGAGAGCGGGGTTGACGGGACGCGGTCGTGGGGGCGTCTGTACGGACGGCGGTCAGGGGCGTGGGTCTGAACGCGTGGGTTAGGGGAAGCGCGGTCGAGGGAGTGGTCTACGCGTGGTGAACGGGGAGCGTGAGTCTGAACGGAGGGCGTGAGGGAGTGGGTCTAAACGGGGGCGTGGGGTCTGAAGCGGGGAGCGTGGGTCTGAGAACGGAGCGTCGGTGTCTGAACGGGGAGCAGGGTCTGTACGGGGAGCGTGGGTCTGAAACGGGGGAGCCGTGGGTCTGAACGGGGCGGGTCTAACGCGATCGTGGTCGGAACGGGGAGCGTGGGTTGAAAGGGGGTGAAGCGTGGGCTCTGAACGGGTGACGTGGTCCTGAACGGGAGCGCGGTCCTGAACGGGAGCGCGGTCTGTACGGGAGCGCGGGTCTGTACTGGGGAGCGTGGGCTGAACGGGAGCGTGGGTCTGAACGGGGAGCGTGGGTCTGAACGGGGGAGGGTGGGTCCTGAACCGGGGAGGAGTGGGTCTAAACGGGGGCAGCGTGGGTCTGAACGGGGAGCGTGGCGTCTGAACCGGGGAGCGGGGTCTGAACGTCGAGCGCGGGTCTGTACGGGGTGGGCTACGGGAGCGTGGGTGAACGGGGTAGCGTGGGTCTGAACGGGGAGCGTGGGTCTGAACGGGGAGCCGTGGGTCTGAACGGGGGAGCGGAGCGCGGCTTCTGAACGGGGAGCGTGGGTCTGAACGGGAGCGTGGCTGAACGGTAGGAGCGCGGGTCTGAACGGGGAGCGTGGGTCTGTACGGGAGCGCGGGTCTGTACGGGGGGGCGGGTCTGTACGGGAGCGCGGGTCTGTACGGGGGCGTGGGTCTGTACGGGGAGTGGTCTGTTAGGCGAGCCGGGTCTTGTACGGGGAAGCCGGGTCTGTACGTGGGAGTGCGGGTCTTGGCGGGAGTGTGGAACTGGAATGAAAGCTGGTTGATATAGTATGTGGCGATCGGCTTTCACGCCCCGATGCGCCGTAGCGTGGGCGTGCGGCTTCGTTTCCGGAAGACGCGGCGATCAAGGCAACTTTAATGTAAACTGCGCACGCTGCAATTATGGCGTCGATTGTGGCCGCAGTCAGCACTGCAGGTTGCAAGCTGCTAAATCCGGCCTTGACTTCCCCCTTCGCGTCATCCTCTCGATTTTCGAAACTTCAACTTTCCTCCATGCCTGTCGTCCTTCTGCTTCGAATTTCTGACTTTCGTTATTCACCCTTGTGTACACATTTCCGTTATTTTATCCTTCACCTTCTCCTTTTGCCTTCTCCACCTGCTTTCTTCTCATGCGCTCATCTTTGCATTTATCAATTTCCTTTTAGACCTTGAATTTCATCCCTTCGTTCTTCACCCTTCAACTTCTATTCGATTCTTCGAATCCTTGGCGCTTCTGCGTCTTCCTCCCAAATTTTACCGTCCTCTGCTCTTTTCCCGAAAGGAGACGGCTCTTGCTTTCGGTTTTGCATCTCTTGGTGTAGATTCTGACGCCAGGTTTGGCCTTGAAAAACGCAGCTTCCGCGGCGAGAGTCAGTGTCTACTTGGTGCCACAGGTGCTCCAGCGTAATGTCCGGCTTTGGCTGCCATTCGCGACCTTCTAAGGGCGACAGCGAAGTGGATTAGTATCTGCTTTTCGAAATATTTTGCAACACTAATAAATAGCTAGCTGAGTTGTCCAAACATTCCCATAGTTTGTAAACGTAGTTTTATAAAAATGCTATTAAAAAATGGAACCTGAAACTTTTTAAGAACAGTGCATAAAGAGAGAAAAAACAGCTTCTCGCTTTCTCTAGTCGAAAACTTCCCCCGTTAATCTTTCTTTTATAAAGACAAAAATAGTCAATTTTCAAAAAAAATTTTGTGAATTTTGTTCTCTACATTTTAATATAATTTTAGTTTTATATTGTTATTGTCCCCAGGTTTGCGCTAAATAATTGATAGATTCCGATAGGAGTGACATGAAAATGAAATTAAAGATGTTTTGTAAGAGCAGTGTTTGCTAGACAGTAAATCACTTAAAGGAAAGGAAATAGAGAAGGCGGTGCGATTTGTATAATATTTGCATTCCGTGATGCGCCGAGTTGAATGAAGAGACGTGTAAGCGGAGAATGGAGAAAACAACTTTTGAAAGTCGGAAAGTTATTTCCTTACTTCATATTGTGCCTCGTTACTTCAGTTTCCCTATATTATATACTATTGTTTTTGTGTTATTGTCTCACGGACTGTGAGAACGTTGTATTGGATTTCTAACGGTGCTACAGAACAAAGGTAATTTCTGTGATAACCATCAACAAACCAGCGTTGCGCTTGCTAGCGTGAATTTTACAACGGAGCTGTCGGGACTAGAAACGTACAAAAATTGGCCATTAACATATCTCACATTTCTTCGTGCTGAAGTTCTTTGTAAAAACCAAACGATTCTCTGCTTTGTTGTTCACTCTGGACAGATTCAATGAAAGAGACGAGGTGACAGTCCCTCGCAATAGTATGACGTTGCTATTGTATATTGTATGCCTCCGATGAGAATTTTTCTCAGTATTGTTGGACGGGTTGATGCAGAAGATGATACCGAGTGTGGATTCTTTTCTGTTATAATCGACCCGCTCTTAAAATGCGGCTTTATAATGATGAATCCTTTTTTCTGAGTTCTCCAGACTTTGTGACTCAAATATCGATATTAAATTTCCCTTCGTGAGGTGAGGATTAGTAATGTCCGATACATATTTGAAATCAAGAAGTATTTAAAAATAAGAATAAAACTACTAATAATGGGTAGCAAATTCATTCTATCAATGAACCCATTTTGAATATACGAAACAAAATTATTTTAAATCTCAATTCATATTGTTAGATCTGCAAGATAAATGGCGTATGCGTTACAATGTTAATTAATATTTACGGTTAGCGATGACTTTAGATTCTTGGAGGAAGAGGGCGTTTAATCACAATTTGGCATACACCGAAGAAACATGAAATGACATTGACTCTTTCTTGCCTAAGCTACACATTTTTGTATATAATTTATTTATGAGTATTCGTATGTGATATTTACTAACGTCAGAAACTGAAATGATTCTGATGTTGCACTTAAGATAATGTTTGGAAATATTTATGTAATAGTTTTGCGAGTATATTTAACTTTCTTATATTCAACTTAGAAAAAATAATTGAAAATTTCATTGTAAACCACTCCTTTCACAGTTTGATTTGAAATATATTTTTACCTCAATTACAACTCTGTTATTTGAGTACCGTTATTAGACGTTTAACTGATATACACATACTCGCTCATGTTCTACAGATGTTCTACAGATGGATGTGCACGAATTGCGAAGGGACGGATCATGAGAGATTGCCCAAGCATGAGTGAAATACAGGTGCTTGGGTTTCAGAGCGCACTAAACCGCAGCGTAACAATCCCATTCTAGGGTTACGCGACGTCGGTACTGACCGCCGCACAGTGGCAGGTAGAAAGCGACTCTGTGGCGAGCGCGGAAGGCTATCCGTTGATGCGGTCGGAAGGACGTCGGACCAGATGGAGGCGACGTGAAGCTGTCCCGGCCAGAGGGTTGAACGTGGCAAGCGCAGCGGGCGACGGAAGGGGCGAGCGAAGAGGAAGACCAAACGTTATCAGCAGAAGAAGACGAGACGGTCGTAGGAAGGTGTTGCACGGCTGTTGATTTGCCAAGCACCATAATTTACATGTTTGGTTGGGACGCTCCCCGTTCAGACCCACGCTCCCCGTTCAGACCCACAGTCCCCGAACACTTTCACATTCCTCTACTCTCCCGCACTCACACAACACCCACATCTCACATCCATCACTCTACCTCAACCTGACTCCGTCACGCTCTGCTCGCGTTCGCTTGCGTCTCCCATCGCCTTCGTGACCCTCACCAAGCACATCCATTCCACGCTCTACGATGCCATGTGCTTCAGCCCACACTACGATCACATCAAGGTAGAAAAACTGCATCGTCTGTATCATGTGAAGATGCGTCGAAAGTGTCAGAGAAGAAGAAATGAAGTTATTTTGTACCGAAATTTCGTAGCTGCTGTCGAATTACGCCTGTTAATTTTCTTCTCACAGTCTACGATAAAACTACCTCTCAGAATTCAATGTAGCGTGCCTTTACGACTATGTATGAATGGAATTCGATTATCGAGATTCAGAATAGGTTTAAATATTTCAGAAAATATATGTAAGTACTTTTTAAGTTGGGCATTACAAACCTGCACATCTATTAGTTTTATATACACATTTAAAACTGCATATTTAACTTTAAAATGTATCTAAACCGTTTTAAGGGAACTCGGCATTTTGTTTACGTCAACACTTATCATCTAAAGGCTATGTTTCTATGGTCTCTGAGAAACCTTTTTATGAAAACAACTGGAGGTAAGCTGGGAACGTCAAAAGTTAACGGTTCATTGAAAAAATCCCAAGAAATCCGATTAAGAACTCTCGTCGGTGACAAGCGAAATTAAAATGTAAACTGCTTTTCAAATAACTGTAAGTTCCTTGCCAGGGATATTTTTTAATTTTCTGCCAATATTGTAGGCAGAGATTCAACGTAAAGTAACTTGATTACATTTCAATTTGCTATCCTGTCAGCTGGCACAATGGAATCACATTACACTTCCATGTAATAGCACCAAACAACGCAACTGGCGCCAATATCCATACATTGATTACTCTAGTTCCATCTCTTGTGTATCTTGTGAAACTACTGGTACCGTATATATTGGTAATATCCACCATCGGCACTATATCTACATCTCCGTTTATAGAAACTATTGCTTTCAGAAGATCGTGAATATTGAAACATGAATAAACCTAGCAATACGTTACACATTTAAATCATTCATCATTCTATCCTCTACATCAAGTATCTTCAGTTACAGATTGCCCCATCAATGATAGATCTGCTCCAATTACAACAAATCGTCGTCAATTATAGACAATCTCCTGTGTGAAAAACAAACATTTTACAGACGACGGAAAAACACATTTACATGTTAATAAAGTGAAGTTGGCTACATTGAGGCATCCTACACTTTCTATATAGTAGTATTAAATATGTATTGTAATATTTTTCTGAAAGCGCCTTTCGAAAACTTTCCATGTGGATCTTACCACAGACAAGATATTCTAGCATCGATAAATTGTAAGGTCATATAGGAGAGTTTTTATTTTCTATTTTAAGACCACAATCTCTAGTTTTCTTTCGTGACTTTCTTATAACACTAAACAACAATTCAATTCTGAATCCTTTATAATAAAATCTAAAAATCGTTCCGTCGAATAGGACGTCGACCATCATCAACGACGAAATTATTTCTTCTTCTTGCACTCTCTCATCTTCACCGTTGTGTGTCCCACCGCTCGCGCCGTCGCGCTGTAGTATTGCTCCGCGGTCCCAGCCGTCTTCTTCTGTCGACCCAGTTCCGCGCCTGCTCCCCCTTCCGGAAGGCGGGGAATTTGCGCCCCCGGGACCGCAGCCCTCCCTTCGGCCCTTCCGCGCCAGCGCATTCACCTCGCTCGCAGACGAAGGGCGCACTGCGGGCACACCTGCAGTGCCAGCAGGCGATTCCCTTTCCCAACTGTTTTTTTTTTCTAAATTTTGTACGTATTGTTTTAGTCCCAGAAGTATTAATAATATAGTATTTATATCATAACTATAAGAAAAAAACCAATTTTCGAAGCAAGGAAAGTACGCATCGAAAACACCAATACAAAAAAAATGATCGTGCAAATACATGGCTGTACACCAAAATTTTAAGTTTGGGGGAAATCTTTTGTGAAGGGCATGCCACTATAAGTAATCATTCAAGTGTCAGACGAAAGTAACTGCATATCAAAACTGCATTGATGTAACATAGCCTAAAAATATATTTCCCCGAACTCGTGGCTTTACAGCATATTATTACGATTATAAACTATTTATACTAAATACTGAGTATTTATATTTTAAGAATTGTACAGTTAATATTAAATTATTTAGTACTTATTAATTGGCGTGTTCTGGGAAGTTCCGTGGTTGCAAGAGATGGAATTAATTGAGGTGTAATGAGTCTCATGATTTTGTTCAGCTAGATGACGGTTTATTAAGGGTACCGTAATATCGAATTTATATCTAGTGAAAAGAAGTTAAAACTTCTAATTTTGTGTGATAAACATCAGCAGTTGAAGCTAAAAGTTTATAAATACAAATAAAAATTATTTAGTTGCATACTGAGTTCATTTGTAAGTACTGGTTCACATCTAGAAAAATGAATGAATAAAAATTGTGTTGGTTGTTTGAATAAATGAATTAATTAATTTATAGAAGAAAAGCTATCTGTACACTAACGTTTGGCTTAAGTAAGCCCCACGGACATTTAAATTTAATTGGTGAAAGCAGAACTATCTTCTGAAGAGTGTTGGATAGAATGGACTTGGAATTAAAATGTAAAAATATTAATGACAGATTTAATATTTTAAACATTCTTTTGATATTACAATGACTTCCCCGGAACCTTCCCGCTGTGTTCCATATACAGTCTATCTCGCGTACCTCCTACCCCACGCGCAGATCCCCATGGAACATAGTTCGTGCGCCCCAGGGGCACGGGCAGGGGAGGGCGGCGGCGGCGTGGAGGCCGTCGGAATCTTCGGAAGTCAGGAGACACAGTGGTCCGGGAGAAACCGCGCGCATCACAAAATATTTGTTTGTGAATATGTTTTGAATTTTAATGACAATCCCAGTTGTCGAGCGCAGTTTAGTGTATGGTAACGTCAAATTTACATTTGTCATTTTCGCAATCCGTGTAATATATATTTTTAACTGCCGCTATTTTCAAAGGAACAGGTCGAGGTAGGTGTTTACAATGGAAATACGTAATTCATTAATGTAGATTGATTACTCATTAATTACCTGAATGGTTTTGGTTTCTTGACATAGCATCAAGAGTAACTTAGTTTAAACAGATTGTAGTTTTGAAATCTATGTCTCCATATGACTTAATTAATTAAAAAGAAAAATATCTCTTTAAATGATAAAATCCTTTTTACGCGGCGTAGAAAATTAATAGTAATTAAACATTCCTTTCGATAAAAATGTATAATCAAATAAATATTGGTGTACTTCTTCCAGCAAGTGGAAATGTGTTATTATCTTGAACTTTGGAGTCTTTTAAATATAGAAATATGTAAAAAGGTTTTTTTTTAGTTTTAGTTTTCGTAAGTTTCTTTAATTGTGTATTAGAATTAATTGTTTTTAAAGAAATAATGTTTGGTCTTTTCGCGGACTGCTTATTTATTATGAAGCTACAACATAAGCCTTACTGCCACACTCGGAATGGAGGGAGAATTTGACGAATTGGTAATTTTGATGCTATACATTATTTGAATGACGAGGTAGCAATCGAACAAGAAACAAGGCAAACGGGAAAGTACCAACAAAACCTGATGCAACTCGCTTTGTCCATAACAAATTCCACGAGAATCGATCGGCATTTCAACCCGAATACCGAGAGGTGGAAAGCGCGCGGTCTAACCGCTGCACCACGGGCCGCTCACCCCGCGCGTTTGCTTCCGGCGCAGAGCAGCGGCGGCGGCGGCGGCGGCGGCGGCGGCGCGCAGCGGAGGGACTTATTTTTAAATTCAAATTGAATGCCGCGGACGGGGAATAGGGCGCCGGAGATCGCGTGTGGAGAGCGGCTGCGACCCCATTAAATATTACGCTGGCGGAGGCGATGGCGGCGGCGGAGGTCCTCCGAGCGCGGGCCCCGGCGGGAGGTGGGGTGGAGCGGGATGGGGCGGGGAGGGGGCGAGGGGTGCCCCAGCGGCGGCGGAGAGAACGAGATGACTCGCTCGGAGGTGAGCGGACGAGATGATGGCGGAATGGGGAGGGTGAGGAATGAAAAGTGCCGGGTGACATGATGAGAAGACTAGGGAAAGTCGAAAGGCGGTGAGATGGTGACGCGGGCTGACTTGCGAGATCGCGCATTACCGGCTAGTAGGTTTTCTGAATTGTTATTGAAGGGACGGATGCAGTAGGGTCTCGGAAGAGAGGAGTTAATTTGCAGTGACGCGCGAAATGCCGTGACGGTATAGGAAGAAACCTGATTCCACGGAATTAGCGGAGGGCGTGCCGAACAGCGTAAGAAAACCTCTCAGACTTGATTGTCCGCTTCACACATAGAACTTTCTTCTTCAGGCAGCAACGACTTTTTATGCTTGCACAAATGCAGAGTCTATTCTTCGAACAAAACCTCTCTCACATAATCACTAAAAAGTATTTTTCGAACCAATGCCGTTAGTTGCAAATCGGATAATTTTCCTAATGTCTCTATTTCTGACGTCTGAGCGATTTCATTAGAAGAAAATCCTGATCGACCTGAAGAGCATTCAACATTACGAACGGATCAGATACATTTTTTTAATAAAAATAATAAACGTGGTATCGTTGAATTACGTACGTTATGACAGATAAAGCATTATTATAAATTAGATCGGTAAATAAGAAAGATGAAACGAATAAATAATAACTATGCGTGTATTGGGACATGCGAGCACTACATTGTGCGTGACAATCGAACTGTTTAAGCAAGAGTACTACATTAGGACAATGGTTTCCAGGTCAAAATAGATGATAACATTTAAATTACTTAATTAAAATGCAAATGACAATCGTTATATCATTTTGTTATTACGTATGTTAGCAGATTATTATACACCTAAAATTTAAGTTTCTGTTTAATTTTCTGTTCTGATTAGAACCGTTATTAATCAGTGATTCTGTGTGAATCCGTCTTAGAGACTACTATGGAATGTGATAGTGAGGGATAAAATGAGTAGATTGTATCCCTTTGTACCGGCTACAACCCTTGTTTTCACCTCGCATAGAAATCTGTTATTTTCAACTAAAACCCTTCCATTTTCTCTTGATGATACATTTTGTTTTACACCCACTGGCTTTCCATTGGCGATTCATCAAACCAAAGTGAATGGGTTTTCATTCACGTAATGTATTGTCTCCATTTAAGTTGAACGCCACAGATTGTTCTTCAACGGCATTTCTAGCTTGAAACTATGACAAAGTCAATTAGTTTATTTACAAATGCATTTCGTTGTGACAGCTGTTCGGCTCAACTGTTTATTTTGTCATCTGTATCGTTATTCGCCGCTAGAAACTTTCACGACCCTAAACAATTACATAGGAGTAGGCCTCGCCGCTCCTATGTACTTTGTCGTTTTATTTTTCAAGTTTGAAACTCAGGCAACTGGTAGGAAGGGATTTTGTAACTTCAAGAGAGTTTTCAACAATCAAACAAAATTATTCACATACGCCATCTCTGTTTTTGTGTAAATTCGAGGACAACAATTGCGTTTCAAATGCATCCATTATCCATAAATTAAACGTTGTCGAGATTGACTTAAGTCCAGACCTGGAGAAATACGAAACTAAAAATTTCCCAGCCAAATCTCCAGAGGGAGGCAGAAAGCTTCTCGCAGGAGAACCCAAAAGCATTTAAATCAGGACCCTCCGCACAATCCGACCCCATCTGACATCCGACTGCTGCGCGTCGAATCTAAGAAATTCTTCTGGCGGAGAGCGCGGGCTGCAGCTGGCGGCAACGGTTGGAGAGGGGAGGGGGAGGGGGTGAGCCACGACGACGGCTGAATTAATGAAGCGAATCCTATCGGAAACGCATCAGCCGGGGACCCAATTAGCCTAAGAGCCCGCCGACGCGCCGTCCTGGCTCGGCCGGCCAGAAAGCGCGCGCTCTACTCCCCCCTCCCGCCTCCGCCTCATCGCAACTCACCGCCACGCCTCGCCCCGAGCCTCCAGCCACACAGTGGTGCAGCGGGTCGCGAAACTTGGCGGAAATTAAAACGGTGGAATCGCAACAAAAGAAATACCTTGACCGTTTAACGAGTTCATGGCCAACCTGCATGGAGCGATTCCTCCTTCAATATTGTTTAAACCCTTCGTAAAATCTTCTCTTTCAAGTTTGAATACCCTCCAAAAAACATAAGTTATGGCGGTTTGACGTGCATGGTCTTCAAAATGCAACAAAAGCCAACCTACTCCAGGGCATCAAACTGGAAATTCAGCGGGATTAGATGCGGCTGGCGACACACGTTAAATTCTGTATAATCTCATATTATATTCCATATGCCCCACGTCGTCCCAAGCCGTCGTCCGCCGCCTACCCTACGTCCCGAATTCTATCCCGTCCCGCTGCCTCGTCTCCACTCGGCCCGCTCTCTCCGCCCCCCTCCAACCGCAGTGCAGTGGCCCCGAACGCCAGTCCCCTCGGCTGTAAATCGTGATTCCTCGAATGCGAATGCTTTAGTACCCGGCGCCCATTCAGGTGGCGCTGAGGTGCTTCGGGATTCTCCTCTGGATTGGACGAAAGGAACATCGCTGCCAATGCTCCCAGATATTCGATTGTTACAGCAACAAATCCACGCACTAATCACTGTTTTTTCTACGATAATAAAGTTAACACAATAGAATGGCTATAGTTTACAATTACCTCACAAATTTTTCAAATAAATACCTAAAATTATAGTAAAAACACAAATACATGCTTAAAATAATATTTTAATAATATTAAAACTCCGGTAAAAGTATGCGGAAAAATATTGACAAACAATATTTGTGAAACGTTTTATACATTACTAATAAATATGGCGATAAAATCACACATTGCCATTCACTTAAACCCCATGTATGGCAACTGATGCACTTTATGTGGCAATTACATACGTGTACATATAAAAATACGACATTGAAATTTAAAAAATAACTCATATTCATCAGTCTATGACGTCATTAAAATTGGATTTATTTAAAACATAACAGAATTTCATTTATCACAAAATGCTTGGGATATTAGAAAAATGCTATCTTGAAAAACTTCACAGTTTTGATCTCATTACAACCACCAATTCCAAGTTCCTAACTAACAAAGTTATGTCTTTTTTTTTTGATTTGTTAAACGAAATGTGGCTGAAGATGGGATATTCTGAACCTCACTGAGTTTGGTTCTCGCACAGGGTGCGCTAAATTTTCCTCGTTTCATTAGTGGTGACGATCCCAAAACGAACGCTGCAACACTTGACTGGTTTGACGCACGTACGACTCTCTCACAGCCCGAGACTGGTCATCAGCATCAGAAGTGTTGTGGGAAAGCATGTTAAAAAGAGGAATGCATACCTGAAAAGCGGAACGGGCAGGACGGACAATGTGGCATCACGTTAACGAGCCGTGTGGAAACATGGAGTCTCAACCCTCCGCCCCTGTCAGAGCTTATATTCGTGTCGGCGAGAGTCCCAGTAGCCCTAAAACTAAGGTCAGAAGAAACATTGAAGTAAAAGTTGTCTAGGTGAAATATTTAATAATAATATAATAATACAGCATAATATAATATAATATAATAATAATATAATATATTGTAAAATAATAATAATAATATAATAATAATAATAATAATAATAATAATAATAATAATAATAATAATAATAATAATAATAATAAACAATGAATAATAAAAATATAGTTATTTCATTTTGTCAACGTCAACTTTAACCCCAGTCCACTCGGCCAACTTCAAAAGTAAACATTGTGCCGTGTACCGGTGAACTCCATGTGTTATTCCACATTTCATAACTTTTTGTCTATTTACTTATTCATGATCTACCAAAGAAAGTCTGGGAACTCTTTAAGAATATCGAAGTATTTTAATTCAGTGTACATGAATAATAATTTATTTCATACAAATCAGAAAAATGAATGTATCAATTACCTTTAGAACTTGAAAACACGTCTGCAAAACAAACTGCGTATAATCGATTCATTTCGTATGGACATGTAAAAAAAAAGATTCGTGTCAAATTCATGTGTACGAAACACGACCTAAGAATCTCCAATAAACTCATTAAAATGACAATTTTTACTACCATTCTTACTCTTCAAAAGTTCGTGTGTAATAATATAAATATTAGCATTTTGTTCCTACATCAAAAGATGAAAGAGCGATTTGATGGATTAATATTTACGACGAAATTTCAATGATGATGTGGAATAGTGGAATCAAAACAGAGATGAAACGAGAAAACGTCATGAACAAGCTTTTTCCACAATTAATTCTACATGGATCAAGGATTCGACCGAGATTTGAATTCCATAATCGATTTCCTAGAGGGTACTACCAAGAGAGAATTACAAGAAAGGTAATTAATAAGGTTTGACTCTCGCGGCGTTACACAAGGGGCGTTATCAAAAGCGCGTTACCCAGGCAGTGTTACCCAGGCAGTGTTACCCAGAGAGCGTTACCCAGAGAGCGTTACCCAGAGAGCGTTACCCACAGAGCGTTACCCACAGAGCGTTACCCACAGAGCGTTACCCACAGAGCGTTACCCACAGAGAGCTACCAGGAAAGCTATACCCAGAGAGGGTTATCAGAGGAAGTTACCTAACGTGCAATATCCAGAGAGCGATACCTACAGGGGGTTACCAAGAGGTTTTACCAAGAGACAGTCACCAAGAAGGGGTTACCAAGGTGAGGTTACCCAGAGAGGGTTACCAGAGAGGGCTACGCAAAGTCTATTTCTCAGGAGTCGCCTCTCCGAAGGGACCTCCTACGGCCGCCGCCTGTGCGTGTTCCGCCCACTGTGCGCCTGCCCCTCCCCTCCCCTCCTCACCCCTCCCCGCCACGCCCTTCTCGCCGCGCCTGTACCTGTGGCTGCGCGGGGGAATATTGAAATTTTCAAAACGGACGCGGGAGCCGCCCCGCTTCGCCCCGCCCCGCCCCCTTCGTGAGCTGAGTGCCACCGCCTAAAAGGCCCCGGCTCGGCGGAGGGCATCGCGGGGGCGAGGACGGGCGGACAGTGGGGAGCGGGAGTCACGCGGGCCGGGCCCTCACCCCTGCCGCCGTCCTCGCGGCCAGCGCGGCCGCGTTCTGTTTGCCCTTTGGTGCCCTCACGGCCCCCACGGCGTCCGCGCTGCACAGTGAGCGCCGGAGAATTGCTACCGCCATCAATGCAGGACACTCCTCTGCGAATGCAAATTGAAGCACTGAGGATCAGCACATTTTCTCTCATCATACCACTCAACAGTTATTGTTATTTGCTAAATTACTTTCAGCATTAGGAGGCTTCGGAGCTCAAAACCATGTTCAAGTACGCAACGCTGATGATTACAGTTTGCGAACTGTATAAATAATGATTTTATCACCATGGAGTTGCGGTGTCATTGGCTTCTCGACCAATAAATAATTCATCTGTCGTCATGATCATCGTCAATGATAAGGAAAGTGATGGTTCAAAATAACTTCATAGAATGAAAGACTAGTATTTCTGGCATAACGTTTCAAAATACGTGTTCACTGCAGTAGGTTCACTACTGAACGAGAAACTTGGGCTGAGAGAAGGGATTCTCAGACGGAGAGCTTATGAAAAATTCTATCATGCAGTAATGTTACTTATGTGACCCCTCCCTATCTCTCCCTTGCACAAGAACATTTTAGATATCGTTGTTCACTATTCCTTTTTCTTATAATAGTTCAGTCGAAATAAATTATTTCGGCTGTGTAGATCCTTTTTTAGTCCTCATCTTTCTCTAGCCGCATTTCGCCTTGAGTCAGCTCCGAGGCCTCGGAATCGAGGCATTAACTTCTCGCCCCCAGCTCGCGTTCGTCAGCTGCCTCCTTCCCCCATCCCCCCACCCTGGTGCATCGCCAGCGAGCTTTCGACTGGGATTTCCCGACGGGACTCGTCCCCGCTCCACGCGCCCCGCCTCCTCTCGTCACACCCCGCCATGCACATACACACACACGTCCCACGCCGCCTCGCCATCCGCCACCCCGACGAAATCCCCTGCTCACCCTTCCCCGCCACTACCCTCTACCCTTCGTCACCCATTCCGGCGCCTATACTGGCTTAGATGGCTCAGGGCGTCGATGGATGTTATTGCAGTACCTCTGACCGGTAGGTACTAGTGTTCAAGCGCTGATGGTAGCAGGTCGACACTAGGTCGATAGCTAGGTCGAATTTAGTCGCTGCAGAAGAATACAAGCTACCGGCTGCACCGATCGGTGGTGTAATGGTTAGCGTACTGGACTGTTGTACCCAAGTTGGCGGGTTCAAACCCGATCGAAGCCGTGGATTTTTAAGGGCGAAAAAAATCCTTCGTACGCCTTCCTTCGGAGGGGAAGTAAAGCCGGCTGTCCCATGTTCGTAGATTTACTTGCATGTAAAAGATCCTCAAGCCTAAATGACGCCTCTGAGCTAAATTCAAAATCGCCTGTTTCTCGCCCAAGAAATACCTCCTTTCTCTCTTAGTCGGTGAAAGGAGCGTAGCGAAATTTGCGTGGTCAGACGGAAGAGCGGGCCTGATGGCCCGAGTCTCGCCACGTAAAATAAGGCAAATTCAATTCAATTCAATCGGTATATTTCCGTGGTTCCTCCGATCAACACTAGGCGAATACCGGAGCAGCACCCTAACAATCGGGCCACAAACCGCGCGCAATATTTTCTTCCTCTTCGTTTTCCTATCCTCACTCGTTGCACACACATTCGCCAACATGCACTACTCCCCCACACTTATCGGGAGATCAAACGGAAGCATAGAGAGCTTGTCCCGACTGAGGTGGTGCCCCGCGGGAGGAGAAACCTGGTTGGAAAAACGCAGCAAGCCGACGGTCGGCGTCGGATCTCGCCAACCGGCAGCGGAAGGTCACCGCCATCTCCCGCGATAAAACATGCACAACACTTACGAGACTAATGACCTTAGCAGTTGACGTGCACGGAAACACGACCTTCTCCGCCTATTCCCTCCCCGCTACATCCCGTGGCCCCCGCTCGCCTCGCGCGCCGGACGGGGCGAGCCGCGCGCATCGCGCCCCGAATAACAGACGCCCGCGCAAAAATCAATCCCGCAGGCGCGGCCGGGGGGGCCGGGGGCCCACGCGAATCAATGGTTCTCCAGCGCGGACGCGGAGGCGGCGGCGGCGGGCGCAGGAAAGTGGCGTGGGTCACGGCACCGCCCCCCGACGCCGCCCGAGGGGCGCAAGTGAAGGCGCAGAGCGCATGGGCTGCGCTGCTACGGTGGCGGCAAAGCGCTCGTCGAGGAGCAGACTGACGTCTAGCGATAGAGTTGGCGTTCAGAGTCATCGCCACCATTGCTGATTGGTAGGACACAACAGTCGTAAAAATATAACCTGGCTTTGATTGATTCATTAATAGTATTTTGGGTGCGTCAACTGCTAACGCCATTATTCCCGTTAGCGTAGTGCATGTTTTTATGTGGAAGTCGGTGTCGGTGATCTTTGCCCCCTTGGATGGTGAGATACGGTGCCGACCTACCGTCGGCTAGCGGGATTTTCCCGAACCTGGCATCTCCCACCAGCGAGACACTGCCCCAGCCGGCACAAGCTGTATAAGGTCTAAGCTTCTAGCATGTATGGTAGACCTGGCATTGAAAAAGTTATTAATGATGGTAGAATGAACAAATTAATTATTTTATAAACGTAACTTCAACTGAGAATAAGGAGAAAATTCTGAATCTATCAGATTGAAATCGTAAATATGTATATGTCATCTAAGAGAAGATAAAGAAAAAGTTATCGAGGTATCAGAGTCACTATAAACTTCATGGATTTGTTTAAGGTGCTTTACTAACTACCTAAAACTATAGTCTGGGCGAGTTCTTTCTAGCTTACATTTGTAGTGATACCTCATTTAGTTAATACAAGGCAGGAGAAACGGCAGGATTTTCACAATAAGCGTGCCTTCTTCATCTCAAATTCACCAAATGTGTTTATTAAATTCCCGTTTCCCAGAGTTGAAAAACAATCGCGTTACCTTCTCTGCTTCGTGTCCCCCATCCACGAGTTTTGTAACGCATAAAGTGTGTATCGTATGACCTGTAAGGTGCCCGAAATATAGAAAGCACAACTGAGACCAAGGTACCGTTGCTTGTAAGGAAAGCATGAATTAGAAAGGAGACGCAGTTTATGAGAAGAGGTTAAAGCAGATGACAAAAATAAGCAATGTTGAAACACTGGACGTTGACGAGAGGCAACACAGCCATACATCTCCTGCAATGTCAAGACTGATGTGAAAACACGATGCGTCACAATATTCGGAGACAAAGCTCGTGGCACTAGACGTTATCTTCTTACGTCAGAGTTCCAGTTGAAAATTGGAGATGATGGATATGACAGTTGACATGACAACAATGTGTTTTTTGGTAAGGTTCCTTTTATACCTGTTTTTACGTACATGAATTCCATTAGAGAAAAGTACTGAAATATACATAATTCTTCCATCTCGGGTAATTTCATCTTTGAAATTGGTAAAAAGAACGAAAAATGTTTTGATCGACTCGATGTTTTGTTAGCAATTGGTATTTATCAAATTTTAACAATACTTCGGCGAATATGGAAAATGTTCTTCAAAGGTTTATAGAATAATCATTATTAATCTTTTTCTCAGTTTTTGCCGGATGGTATCCCGATATTTCCCTTTTGTTATTTACTTTTATTTGTGTTTCCTTTATTACTTATTAGATGTTTTGATTTTGAACACCGACGTTTGGCAACATCGACGTTTTCTTATCGGTGTCGCATCGTTGCAAGGAACTGTCTCTACCTCCCCGGCACACGCCGCGCGAATCAGAACGCAACTTGCTGAATCGTGCTCGGGGAGATCAGTCACGTTCGCGCGGATCCGAGCGCATCTGGCAATCGGCTTGCGTCGCCGCTGGAAGCCGCGTCTCCCAAAGCGACCGCGCGCGGCGACACCGGCGCGGCGGAAGAGGCGGCGCCGGCAACCGGAAGCAGCAGTGGCAACCGGAAGAGGCGTCGGCTGCGTCGCCGCTGTCTAATAAAGTGGAGCGCGGCGTGGAAAGGGCGCTGAAGACTTTTCATCTTTTTCCCGCGAAGTGCCGCGCCGCGCCGCGCCGCGCCGGTTTCCTGAGAAATCTGACTCGCGCCGTGAGATACCGAGCCGCTTCCACGGGTTCCTTGCGAGGTCGTGCATAGTGAGTGGCGCGCCGCGTGTGATGTACAGGGAAGCGAGGGGAGCAAGCGATCAGTGTCATGTTCGAGGCAAGCGCCGTGGATTCTGTGTGTTAAAACACTGCTTAAGGAGAAACTTTGCGGTGCCCACTTTTTCTCGCACATCTTTTAGTCTCACTGAAGACCAATTTGCGTAAAGTGCCGCGTTTCAGTTATTATGAAAACAAATGAGACCGGGAAGGAATATCTCTCATTCTACGCTAATTATGTTATATTTCTATCGGTAGAATTTGAGAGTTGAGACTTTACAGTATAATAGCTGCAATGGATCTCTTTACAAAACGAAATAAAATATGAGAATGAATAATATTAAACTAATTTGTTATAGTGTATTTATTCATTCATAGCAGGGACTGAAAACGAGTGATTTGCTTGAAAGTTGATTACATTAATTATTCACAGGTTCGGAAAGACCTTTTTATATAACCTGATGAAATTATTAGTGGAGGAGCAGAAAAAAAAGGTCACTAGTTTTTGCCTACCTTTAGTTGAGCAAATAAGAAAAATTCCGTTCAACTAACGTGTATCAATTCCAGAAAAAATTGTTTTACAGTCTGTTACGATTTTACGAGGAGTTTTTTGGCATGTTTCACAAAATATCAAACAACTTATTTAGAAAATTGGATTAGTTTAACAAACGTATAACTTCTTCGAATAGCAGTAAAAGCATCCAAAATCCAAAGTGAGACCTTTGAGGAAGAAAAACAATGATCACAATGAAACTGGTGTGCAAACAAAATTATTACAGGAAACAATATTTTACTTCATTTTCCAAAATTATTATTATGAACGTACATTATAATTTCAAATAAATGATATATGCAAGCTGTAAAAATCTTCAATAATAAGTTTTGGTCAACTTCTTCCATTGCTTTCGTAGCAACTACTTTCTTAATCCACTCTTATGTGCAGATTCTCGAAATGTTTCTCCAAAGTGTTTAAAGGTCTTTGCTACAGCCATCTAGAACGTCTTCTGAAAGCTAAATAGGCAAGTGTATTCATTCTGGTTTGCCCTCTTTTCGGTACAACTTTTAGATCTATAATGTTGAAATTATCTTAACATCTCACATTTTGATTTAGTTTCATAAAAATTATTATTTCAAACGCTGAATAAATTAAGCTTTCAAAGAGTAATGTGTACTCTTAAAATCAATAATCTTTCAATCGTTTCCCAATATTAAAACAGTTCATTGTGTGGAATATATTTCGTTACTTTTTCCTTTCTTTGTTTAAAAACGTTCACACGCACCCTCCGAAAAGCCATATTTGGAGAACTGCTGACGAACATTTACCTGTTTTGATAAAAATGTCTTCTTTTATTTGTTATTAAAACATGTAATATGGGAATTTGGAAATGTTTGGCAGTGATGACCAATGTAAACTAACCATTCTCAAATAAACAATACACAAAACCAATATTTATGATAATATTCACACTTCAGCTCACACATACTGTATATTCAAAGCTATATACTTATTTACACATTACTTTTCTCGTTTTTTTACTATACACATTTACTTTTCTCATTTTTGATTGCGGTTGTTGTTGAAGAAATTTTAAATGCATCCGCTGCTTTTTGTATTTCTCAGAGAGAAGCATCGGATACCTTGAGCACCACAACGACGTTTACTTTAGTCCATTTCGTCATTTCTTGATTTCTCTTTACGATACAACCCGACAAAATTTCCCTTCATGAAGAATGACGTAACCGAAAGAGGCGATGTCACTTTCCATCGCTTCATTACGGGCAACAGTAGGCCGTCTTCACTAGGGAAATCCGAAAAAGAGCTAGAGACTTCTTAATTCATTACCAGCCTCTTCATTGGCGGCCCTCTCCGTCCGTTCGGAGCGGCGCAATCGGCGACGAAGTTGAAGAGCCCTTCGGTGCGTCTCGAGAAATCAACTTCCGCCTCGCGGTACAATGAGCCTCTCCGGCCCGCCGTCGCTCGGAGTTCATTGGCAGCGAGAGACAGCCTCTCGGAAAGGACGCTGTTTGCGCCTAACCCCGCTCGTCCTTTCTCCTATTCTTGTTCCGGGGGCCGAAAAAGCCTTGGTCATTGTTGCGTATTGCATCGAGTCCCGTTGCTATAAAATACCCAACGGTGAGTTGTCAATCGACAGCTTTTAATTTAATTAGTCGATTCTTGGCCGCTGATGTTTTTATTTATATTTCATTAACTAAAATACACCTATTGTGTTCAAAATTGTCAAACATTTCTATGGTCTCAGGGAAAAATCCTTAACTAAACCTATCTAATTTAAAAAAACTGTGTTGTCTAAGTACTTTTATTGGCTTAAGATATTTTTACCCGCGTAGCGATCAACAACAGGGCTGAAAATATGTTCAAGAGAATTCATTTACAAAATTATTTTGTCGCTAAGGGCTATGATGGATGCGTAACTCTTTGCTTTCGCAATGTACAAAAACATTTTATAAATTCTCTTGTATGTAATTTTTATCATCGGTCATCGATTAAAAAGATCTTTAGCCATTAAAATCTAGATGCATTGATAACACTTGTTTCTTAATTCAAAGGAAGGTATCATCACCAGCAACATGATAACAAAATCTATGCACTTAAATAATTTTACTCCGTAATCAGGGATTTCGTTCCGTGTATAAGAGTGCGATACAATCACATTTGATTAAAAAATGAGTAATTTATCTCATCATTGCAGTGATTAACGGCACTTCTGTTGTCTATTGCTCGGGCACTGAAAACAAGAACAACACAATAATATATACCAATGAATACCAATGTGTACCACAAATAACCACCAGGAAATAAAAGATGTAGGAATACACGAAGAAATAACGTACCCTGTCGAAACCCGCAACAATCCGTTTTCGTCAATTATGAATTCTATGAAGATAGTCTCATGTATGGAGTGATCAGGATATAAAGAAGATTAATGTATTCGGGATCCTGAATAATCGAACAATGTACAATTTCAACATTATAAAAATGCCTCAAACACATAACAAAAAGTGTTACGAAAGAATACCAGAACCTATCCAAATAAAGAAATTAATTTTAGAATATTTATGAACAAGAATACAGTTTTGCCTAAGATAATATAAGGGGACTCTATTGCGCGGGGGCTGTAAGCCCGTGCTTGTGTGCCTACGCTCTATCATCAATCTACCCCTACCGGGATTCGAAGTCAATCTCGCAGCCGGAGGGCGAACGCGCCGCTTCCGAGTCACTCCAGAGCCAAACAGCAAGCTCTTCTCAGAAAAATATGACTTTCGCTCTTCTATCTGCGCATGCAGTCGATTCACAACCAGATACGAGATTGGAAATCGATTCAGGAAACAGTGAATGCCCAAATATCTGCGTTTCGTGCTCGCAGACAGACGCGAGCAAACGAAAAGTCTGCCGGGAAAAATCCAATAAGACACAAGGCTGAACAAGAATTTCTAACGCCCTGCGTGTAAGCTCATGTACAAGTGTAACGAGATCTACAAAATGCGAGGTGAAGTTGGAAATTATTACTTTTGTATTAAAATAATACGTTATCGATAATTTAAAATATCTCTTAAATAACAGCAGAAGTGAAAATCCTGTAAATTCTGTCCTTGTTTTGTGAGTCACAAGTTTACGTTTTCCATCTCGTGACCGGATCACTGCATCCTCGATAAATTTTAAAATCTGTGCTGATCGCGGGACGCAACGTTGAAAAGAGCGAATTAAAGGTCACAGTTCAATGGGTAAATAACATTTTAAAATATTATTTCTGCGCGCAACATGACTGGTTTTAACTGAGTAATTTTTACCCTTGGTGTATTTTGATCTGAGGTGCCCTGGATTGTCGGGAAAAGAACTTCTTCGGAATTACCTATAATTAAAGATGTAGAAGAAGCACATGTTTAATAAATTCTCTAAAGTTATCTTACGATATCAGAAGAACGCACAATTTTCAAAAGAGAGGTACACATACGAACGGACAAAATTCATCATTAATAACGTGCGCTTAATTGGGGGCTTGGTGCACGTAAACAAACCTTGTTAAATATTTCTTTTTTTTTTCCTGTCACTTAATTCTTATTTTACACTTCATTCTTGGTGTTCCCTTTATCGACAGAAAGCGGTATACATTGACACATTTGAAGCTTAATAAAGAGTATTTTGTACAATTCGTAAGTAACAATTGTTCTGAAAATTACATTACTGCAACTTTTCGGATAGGTACAGATTTTTACACATCTACAACCTAAATCGATAATTTTATATTAAAGTGCAATAAATATTTTGTTACATACCTACAGTATCCTAATGTGACATTGATTAATATGGACGGTTTATAATAAGAAGGTTAATACATTGAGTAATATGGAAGGTGAAACAAAATATTTATTGTATTTTAATAAAAGTTATTGTTTTAGTCTGAAAATGGGTAAAAACATGTACCCGATTATATATATAAAAATATATTAATTGTATTTTAATAGAAAATTATTGTATTAGACTGAAGATAGATAAAAAAAATATGTATTCGATTATATTTATCAACAAAATATTTATTGTATTTTAATACAAAATTATTGCTTTATAATGAAGATAGGTAAAAATCGTTACCCGATTAGATACGCACACCTAGTATTTATTGTGTTTTAATAGAGGAATATAGTTTTAGATTGCAAACGGGTAAAAATCTGCACCCGAAACGCAGCCGTGGTTTAATAATAGCTTTCTGAACCGTTGCATGCATCGCGCGTCCGCACGGCGCAGCG
>BOPP01000300.1:258975-273106 GCA_017312745.1 Gryllus bimaculatus | reverse complement strand
CCGTCTCCTCCTCACCCCCCGGGACCCTCCCCCCCCCCCCCCCGTTTCCCCTCCTCCCCCCATCCGCCCCCTCCCGTTTCACCTTCCCCCCTCCTCGCCCTCCGTCTCCTCCTCCGCTCGTCCTCCTCCTCCGCCTCGTCTCCTCCTCCGCTCCGTCATCCGCTCCGTCTGCCGTCTCCTCCTCCGCCTCCGTCCTCCTCCTCCGCCTCGTCTCCTCTCCGCCTCCGTCTCCTCCTCCGCCTCGTCTCCTCCTCCGCCTCGTCTAACCTCCTCCGCCTCCGTCTCCTCCTCCGCCTCGTCTCCCCTCCGCCTCCGTCTCTCTCCTCGACTCGTCTCCTCCTCGCCTCGCGTCTCCTCCTCCGCCTCCGTCTCCTCCTCGCGTCGTCTCCTCCTCCGCTCCGCCTCGTCTCCTCCTCCGCCTCCGCTCCGTCTCCTCCTCGCGTCCGTTCCTCCTCGCGTCCGTCTCCTCCTCCGCCTCTCCTCCGCCTCCGCCTCCTCCTCCGCCTCGCCTAACGCCTCCTCCTCCGACCTCCGACTCCTCCTTCGCCTCCGTCGTCTCCTCTCCGCCTCCTTCTCCTCCTCCGCCTAAGTTCCTCCTCCGCCTCCGTCTCTCCTTCGCTCGTCGTCTCCTCCTTCGCCTCGTCGTCCTCCTCCGGCCTCCGTCTCCTGCCTCCGCTCCGTCTCCTCTCCGCCTCCGTCTCCCTCCTCGCGCCTCCGTTCCTCCCCTCCCCGTCTCCTCCTCCAGCCTCGTCTCCTCCTCCGCCTCCGTCTCCTCCTCGCCTGCCGTCTCTCCTCCGCCTCCGTCTCCTCTCCGCCTCCGTCTCCTCTCCGCCTCCGTCTCCTCCTCCGCTCCGTCTCCGCTCCGTCTCCGTCTCCTCTTCGCCTCCGCTCCGCCTCCGCCTCCGCCTCCGTTCCGTTCCGCCTCCGCTCCGCCTCCGGTCTCCTCCTCCGCCTCCGTCTGCGCCTCCGCCTCGTCTCCTCCTCCATCCTCGTCTCCTCCTCCAGCCACCGTCCTCCGTCTCCTCGCTCCGCCCTCGTCTCCTCTCCGCCTCCGTCTCCTCCTCCGCCTCCGTCTCCTCCTCGCTCCGTCCTCCTCCGCCTCCGTCTCCGCCTTCGTCTCCGTCTCCTCCTCCGCCTCCGTCTCCTCTCCGCTCCGTCTCCTCTCCGCCTCCGTTCTCCCCGCCTCGTCTCCTCCTCCGCTCCGTCTCCTCTCCGCTTCGTTCTCTCCTCCGCCTCCGTCTGACTGCCTCCGCGTCCGCTCCTCCTCCGCCTCGCTGTCTCCATCCTCCGCCTCGCCTCCGTCTCCTCTCGCGTCGTCCTCCTCCTCCGCCTCCTCCTCCGCTCCCTCCTCCTCCGCCTCCGCCTTCCTCCGCCTCCGACTCCTCCTTCGCCTCCGTCGTCTACCTCCAATTGCGCTCCGTCTCCTCCTCGCTCTGTCTCCTCTCCGCTCGTCTGCCTCCTCCGCCTCCGTCTCCTCCTCCGCCTCCGTTCCTCCTCCGCCTCCGTCTCTCCCCAGCTCCTGTCTCCTCCTCCACTCCGTCTCTCCTCCGTCCTCCGCCTCTCCTCCGTCATCCTCCTCCGTCTCCTCCTCCGTCTCCTCCTCCGTCTCGCTCCTCCGTCTCCTCCTCGTGCTCCTCTCCGTCTCCTCTCCGTCTCCTCCTCGTCTCCTCTCGTCTCCTCCTCCGTCTCTCCTCCGTCTCCTCCTCCGTCCTCCCTCCTCCGTCTCTCCTCCGTCTCCTCCTCCGTCTCCACCTCCGTCTCCACCTCCGTCTCCACCTTCCGTCTCCACCTCGCGTTCCACCTCCGTCTCCCACCTCCGTCTCCACCTCGAGTCTCCACCTCCGTCTCCACCTCCGTCTCCACCTCCGTCTTCCACCTCCGTCTTCCACCCGTCTCGCACGCTCCGTTCCTCTCCGTCTCCTCGTCTCCGTCTCCGTTGCGAGGCTGCGTTGGGATTTGGGCAAGCCTATTTTTCCTCTTTCGGCGTAAAGGATTACACGCAGCTCGGGCGTTTTTCCGCGCGACATCTGCGGTGGTGCACGCACGCGCGATTTGGAACAGTACTCCCGCGCACCGGTGCAGCGGGAGCTTCCAAAAGCACAGCCAAAACGTTTACGTGAAATATGGTTAAAATCTTGAACACGATTTACATCTATTCAAAGAAGTTTTCAATTATTTGTAGATCTTGAAGGCGCTTTAGGTCTTACACGGAGTTCGTGTTGTTTTTATGTCAGTCTCAAGTCCAGGACGCGAAAGAGGATAGATAAGTTTTTCATTTATTGCTCTTTTTCTCAAGAGATACATCCGAACATTTACGAGTCTTGTATTTCCTTCCAGGAATGCGCAGACTTGTTTGAAAAGAAGAATTTTTGAGCTCTTGTTCTGTAGATACAATGATTCTTACAATTTACTCCACAGCACTTCTTAATGCGAGAAAATCTAATGGAAATCCGACGTTTCTTGGGAGACGGAGACGGAGACGGAGGCGGAGGCGGAGACGGAGGCGGAGGCGGAGACGGAGGCGGAGGCGAGGCGAAGACGGAGAGGTGGGAAAGTCAGCGGATATGATTGTTGCAGCTGAGACGGCGGCAGTGGAAAAGAAGGCACAGGGGTGACAGGGTGACAGGGGTTCCTTCGGAGGGGGAGACTGCTGATGTGGTGACAGAGGCTGTGGAGGATGAGGCAGGGGAGAAAGTTCGTGGAGGTGACAAAGGTAACGTAGATGACGGTAGTGGCGCCGGCTGATGCAGCAGCGGAGGCTGCGAAGGATGAGGCAGCGGCGGAGAATGTGGAAGCGACTGCGAAGTCGGAGGTGGCCGCTGAGGCGACGGTTGTGTGGTGGCGGAGGCGCGCGCTCCAAAGCCCAGCCGCTGGGGAGGGGCTCGCATGCCTAAAATACTCGTGAGGAACTGCGAGGCTGGACCAGGTGGCGAGGCGACTCGGCTACGAGCGGGCTGTGACGGAATCTTAGAAAAGCTCGTTCCGTCGCGCAGGAAACGTTCTCATGCTCCAATAAGGTGATTACCTGAAAATAGGGCTTTAGGATTTTTTTAAGTGAAAGGCATTAGTACATAAATTAATTATATTTGTGTCTTCAGCTAGATAATAAGCTTCCTTCATCACTGTTCTCTCCAATTTCTTTTAGAGATACGATGCCACAGAACGTATAAGAATATTCGAATGCTAATTTCATATACCGGTACTAAAAAGGGAAGAAACATATTTTCAAAACTCAGGTGAGCACAGGAGAAATTTTCCTTCTCTTCCATCACGTGCGCTGGCGCTCGCATCGAACGAGTCCAGCGCGAGGTTCCACTTTGTAACGAATCTCTCTGATCTCTCCATCTCGGATTTAACGAGTGTCAGCCAAACAACAATATTCAGTTACCACATAAAAGGTGAAGTCGTTGGAGCGGAACGACGCAGCGGAGAAGCCGCGTTACAACTTTTCATCTAGTGCCTTGTGTTGTGTATGCCAAACTCCCGCAGGTTATAAGCTCCGTTCCATTGTGTATTTTACCTGTGAGCGCGCGTGCACAAAGGAGAATATATGCTTCGACTTTGATTAGGTTCACGAGATAAGGAATCCATCAGAAGCTCCACGTAGCCGAGATGGATATAATCTGTGTGTGAACTCCGGTAATGTGTTGACCCTTCCGTGTTTATGCTCCCCCGAAGTACTCCGATGCCAACGGTAATGAGGAAAAACATCACAACCAAAACACACGAAAAGCATCGTTGCAGTGGAGACGCCATCGTTCGTGGTGAACATATCGTGGCTCTCGTACATTCATATTCCATTCACACTTCATAACGTGGCACGAGACCTGCATCTGCTCGGATTAAAGCGCGCCCGTCATAGAGCCAGGGAAGCCGCGCTCCTACGCTTGACGTCAGTGGCGGCTGGGCCTCCAACGAAGTGGAGGTTGCAGCTCCATCGAATGACGGAAATATAATTTCCAAAATTCAGATCCCTAATATGTAATAAAACGTAATCAATTTAGTTAGCAAGTCTATAATGAAACGTTACTTACATTATTTTATGCATAGTGTTCATGTCAGATATATTCAGCTCCCGCGCACGTGGTTGTGGCTTTGATTTCCTGTGGGCACTCGCGTTTTTCGATTAGTAATGTATTGAGACAATTAACAGTCAAATAAACCATACAAAACAGAAAAGAACTTCGAAAATACGGTGGTCACACTTCAGCACTTAGTAACAAGTGCTGTTGGTTGGACACGTTTTACACAAATAAAATAACTTCATTTTGGAAATTGTATAGTGTGTGTGTGTGTGTATGTGTGTGTGAAATCATTTTGGAATCAAAGAGCGCCCAACTAGCGTTCTCTCCGGGGCCTGCTGCTCTCAAAAGCAGTACACCAATGTCACGAACTTAGCTCTGTAATTGCGTTTACTGCACTTGACCTTTGGTATTATATATCGAGATTGCCACAATATCTTTCATATTGAACGACAATAAAAGGAAAATGAATACTCCTACCAAACTTTAAGACCTTTTTCGCTGATCTGGGAGGGAGTTGCGCAACCGCGCAAGCTAAGCAAGCGCCGTCTCTGCCTGGCGTAAGGCTCTGCGCGCCCGCCGCGGGCTTTGAATGTGCTCCGCCGGGTGCGCGGGGCAGCGAATGCGCGGTCAGCGCGCTACCTGCGCTTCGCGGTGGGTGGTCGCGCTCGCGGACACACGTGTCGCTGGCGGCACCAGACACTGACGAGGACTCGGAAAGACCACGAGGGCCAGCTACGCAGACGAGATAGTAAGCACACAGGCAGTGCGGGATGCACAACGGAAGGATGACAAGCGAGATATCACTACTATCAAGATCAACAATCTGCAATCAACAAAGAACTGTATGAATAATTACTGCAACGTGCGTTTCAAAGGGAATGAATGAAAAAAATAAACCGAAATTCTAACTACATTAAATTTATTCCGAGAGGAGAGAAGATATGTGCAGAACTATTTGATATGCACAGAATAATATTAAAAAACAAATATTTTTATAAAAATACCTGAATATTTTAAATGACCAACTGTTGTATATCTGACATCAACAGTATTTATAAAGTATACACGGGTTTAGATTAGGAATGTGAAACTGATTGGAGAAGAGTCTTTTAAAAACAGAAAGTTCCGCGAACGTCAGAAGGGAAAACACTGACACATGGCTGCAAATCCGAATACGTCGATGGCTTGCGGCCCTTCACGCAGCTGTTCTCTGCAAAAGAAGCAATCACGGCGACTAGGCACCACATGTACTAGCAGCGCATGTGGCTTTCGAGGAAGGCAGCTTCGATGCAACGGCCGTCGCGCTCGCAGATGTCTAGTGTCTTTTATGCAAAGTTGAAGCGATGACAGCGCGGGCAAGTGTGCGTAGGAGGGAGGGAAGGATAAGAGAGGAGCCATTGAGGAGAAAAGGGTGGGAAAGGAAGGCTTACGAGGAGCTGGAGAAGAAGCAAACCAAGGGAAAGTCATTGGAGATTCATTGACTCCTGTGAAAAAGTCGTGAAAACTTGCTTTCCTGCAATTATTTGTACAAATCTTCTAGAGTGAATGATCAAAAAATCGGCCTATCATACGAATTTTATGAAATTTAATCTTACGAAATTTTCTTTTTCTCGTCAATACGAGTACACACATACGTCAATTACTCGGCAATCAGAACGAATGTAACATGTCTTACGATTCAAAAATTATTAGTGAAATCCAGCTTCTCATTTGGAGCAAAAATTGACTTATTAGCATATTAACTGGGGTCAAAAACTGCAACTAAATACACATAAACTCGGCGAGGAAAATGTATGTGGGTAGTGAGAAGGCGTCAAGGAGAGTCAGGCAAGAGATAGACGATGACAAGCAGGCGTGAATCAGAAGCAGATAAGCGAGAAGAGCGGTGTTTATAGGGAAAGATGGACAAGCAGAGGAAGGTGCACGGAGGTTGAGCGAGCGACGGAGGGGCTCGTGAAGGAGGAGAGAAGAGCGGCACATACGAACGTGTAGAGACGGACAAGAAGACTAAGGTGCACGGTGGTTGAGAGAGCGACAGAGAGGCACGCGGAGGAGCAGAGAAGCGAGAAGAGCAGAATGTACTGATAAAGATGGGCACGCAGAGGAAGGTGCACGGAGGATGATAGAGGGACAGAGAGGCGCGTGGAGGAGCAGAGAAGCGAGAAGAGCGGGACGTACGTGTAGAGGTGGGCACGCACAGGATGACGCTCGAAGGCACAGAGAGCGGCGCGCGGGGCGGGAGCGGCGCCGCTGCCGGAGGCCCTCGTTCGCCACTCGCCGCGCCGCCGCCGCCGCTTTCATTACGAGTCCATAAACAGCGCGCGTGCCGCGTAACGCGATTTATACATAAAGGCGTCGACGCGGCGCGCCGCGGCACTGCACGGCACGGCACGCCACGAAGCTGCTCCGCTGCGGGGACGCACAGTGAACAATTTTGCTTCCGGAAGAGGACAAAAATAACTTATTTTTTACTGACACGTTATCACCTTCACTACGGAGTTTGATGCTCTGCATAACTTACCTGGATCGAGAAGATCGTAATGAAGAGGGAAATATGAAAACAGTTGAATGATGCTATATGTTCCCTTGCGGAGGAAATTATGAAAGAGAACTATGGGAGGGAAATATGAAAAGACAAACCGAGTCAAGTTCACATCTAGTTAATAAGTAACTTTGAAATCAGTAGTAAATAAGTCAGTTTGAATCAATAAATTTAGTTTTAAAAAATAAGAATATGTATGTACCACGGGCATTAACTGGTTCTAATAATCGAGCGGCGATCGGTTTTGTTACCGCTCAGTCATTAGAACCTCACAATACCCTTGGTGCATTAATAACTATTCTTAAAAACTCCGACGTAATTGCCTCTCCAATAAGGTGACAGGTCGATAACAACTAAATATTATATAACAGGCAATACATTCGGCCTATGAAACCGTTCATTGGTCGTGACAGCAGTTCAGTGATTGTGAAAATTATTCGTGCACCGCTGTTTCCACTCTTTTATATATTATTCACCCTGTGCACGTCTCACAGAAAGTCGAAACTGTCGAAGCTAGCTTTCAAACTATATGTCGAACTGTAACCTAACTGTCGAACTGTATTTAGCCTTGCGTATTTTAGTAGAGTTTTTAGAAATCTGTTATCGTACTCAGAAAAAAAAACAATAAAAAAAATTGGTTGTAAATGGATGCACTAGTACAATCAACGTAGTGGACAACATGGAGAAGTTTTGGTTAAAAAAGTTCGATACTACAAATGATTTTAAAATTTAATTTGAATGTGAAGAAATGAAAATTAACGTATGATATGGATTATCAGTAACTGAGAAATTAAATTTTAAATTAAATCACAAATCTAAATTCCAAGTACAACTGTATATTATTACCGATAATTTCAGCCACAAACAATGAAATTTTCATTTTTTCAATCTTTCCTGTTGTTTTCATTTAGCAAGTGGATTCAGACATCGTTTAACGCTTCCGGGAGTAGTTACCAATAAGCCTTATCCCACCCAATCAATGATATCCGTGGACAATCTATCATTATCTGATAGACAATCTCTTGTGTGCTTTCGGAGTCCAGCTATGCAGATTTCAAGTATCTCTGTGAGCTATACTACGTTTTCCCAACTGAAGAGCTCACTTCCAATATGATGTATCTCCTTATCCCTTGGTTTTCTAGTTTAACATATTAATATAGTATTACCTATTATTAATTCCTAATCAAAAACTTATTAATTGTCAATAATTCCGTCAAATATTATGTTAAATAATTGAATTTCTCCTTTATTAAACAGTACTCGAAAATCGTCGAATTCTACCTTCAGGTATAAGACTGAATGTGCCTACTGCTCCTTCTTGGAAACGACTACTTCCCCTACTTCTTCATGGAAAATTGTATTAGGTAGAGATGCGCCGCTTTGAAAATAAGCTGCTCGGTTTTGTCCAAGCAGGGGCCCAAAATCGAGCACTGTGAGCCGTCGTTGCGGGGCGGGGGCGTGGCGGGGGCGGTGCGAGGGCGGGCGGGCCGACGTGTTTTATGGAGGCCTCATAAAAGGAGCCAGCGAGCGATGGCGCGCATTATGTCTCCGCGGCGCCGGTCGCAATCAGATGAATTATCTCAGGGGGCCCGCACGTCCTACCGGCGGCGAAGGGTGGTGAGGCGGCGCGGAAATAGGGGAGGGGAGTGCTCGGAGGCGACGGGGCGCAGATTCGTTACGCTGGATTGCAGCGGGGGAGGAGATGGCGGCGATGAGGGATGACGAGCTAGTTATGAATGCGCGGAGGGCGACAAGTTAGCGTGGTGGTGGCTGTAATACGGCGCGGGGCGCGGCGCGGCGCTGCGCGGGCGCTGGCGGGGCTGGCGAGCGGCTCTTGCGAGGAAGAGACAGCGCGGAAGGAGAGGGCGTAACAGATGGCGGACGTTCACAGCGGAGGATGGCGGCCTCTTGGGATATGTGTGTGAGAGGTAAAGCATGTGTGGGAGTGTGGCCCAAAAGCCGGAAGAGTGCACAAAGCGAAGAGGAGAATGAAAGGCGAATTAACCCAAAGCGGATGGGGATAGTAAAATGAAATGACTCGGGACAGCAAGAAGGGAAACCATACCAACCACAGCAAGCCTCCTAGTATTCGTAAATGTAAATTTCGCGATTTTGGCGAAGGTGAAGATTATCTTGTTACCATATGTCTTCATTTTTGTGAAAGGCTTTGGGCTGTAACAAAATGAGATACACTTCGACCAAAATTGAAATATTAACATTTACGAACAGCGAGAGGTTTATTGGGGCTGGTTTTGCATATCATAAGATACTCCCCAAGCCCTAAAATATAATGGTGGCGTGTTGAATTACGGATACGGAGCTGAGAGTACGAGCGGGAAATGGATGAGAGCTGAGCAGGCGTGGCAATACTGTCTGCGACGGAGACAGAAATTGCTCTCCTGTTAGTAGCCCAAAGGAGATCGCACACCGAGCAGCCGCGGAAGGCAAGAAGTGGAAACAGTCGGCAAGGAAGGCCTGAGCAAGACGTGGAGATAAGGGGCAGTGGCGAGAAGCCACTTTCGGACCAGGACGCAGGCGGGCTGCTCAGAGCATCGTCCGTGAGCAGGGGATTCGATCCCTATCAAAGCCTGTGGATTTTTCGGCTGATAGAAACCCTTATCGGTGGCTCCTTCAAAGGGATGTAAGTCGGAGATTTCACGTGGTAGCATGCGCCTTCCTTAAAGCCGATTCTCGAACGTGGCTTTCGGTTTATTGGAGAGCGCTGGCACCCCGCAAAGAAAGAGTAATGCACACGTTTAATGGAATATATAATATGAAAAAGACAAATATAGAATAACGAAACTGTGAACTCAAGCAAATATGAAAGCTTATCCGAGATATTCTCTAAATTTAGTATTGTTTTTTGACAAAAGCTTGAAATAAAACAAGTATTGCGTGACAAAGAGATATCCATCTAGTCATTAATAATCTTGTAGCATATTTGTATTGTAATATTCTCAAAAATGTTAATATTCGTGTATGGAAAAAATTTAAAAACAATCGGTAAATGTGTCGATTTTTATTGTACGTTTCTTGACCTTAATAAAACAAACTGAGTTTTTATAACAATTTATTTAATGTTATATACTTAACGTTTCGACCGTAATTGGAGTATTTTTCAAGAAACAACCCAGTGTCTAGTTTAGCTGACATTACAAATAAATATTAAGCATTTTGATAAAAAATTCAATTTATTTATGATATGAACTAAATGGTTGTTTTGTAAAAAAGATCCAAAAAGGGTCGAAACCTTGGTTATGCAATATGAAATTAATTGTTATAAAAAAATCAGTCTGTTTTATTAAGGTCAAGAAACTAACAATAAAAATAACATTATAACAGACGTAAAAATATCCATTTAAATAAAATATGTTTATTTATTAATTTAGTGTAGAATGTATTAACTTTTTATTTATCTCGTTTCTTCAGAATAAAAAATAATACTATGTGTAAACGATAAGCATTTACCATTTAATTGCAATAAAAATATTAATTTACAGTTATAAAATGAAGTGTAATTTATCCACACAACAAATGGAGTCAGAGTGGTTCAGTACTGTATACGTAGGCCTTATTGGAATTTCTTGTCATACCCTGAAACACTCGCCACGCGCCCTTGCTAATGCAGTGGCCATTACACATGTTGGTTGTAAAAAAACATACACGAACAAGAAACTGCACTCAACCCACGCCATCAGATTGGTCGTAAGAACTGAAGTAATTTACACCCCCGGCGTCGGGATGGATTTCTGTTGTTATGGTCGATAACATCACTCTTAACATCACTTCAACTGTAATTTGGATTGCATCACAACACCTACAAAGACAAAACGACCCCAAAACATGCTCATGTGTTGGTTCTCATAGTTCGCTCATTGTTTTCTTATTATCATTTAAAATCTTTTAGTTTGCTTTTAGTATTTAACAACCAACATTTTGATACATATTTAAGCACCCACCACATGCGTTTTAAGTCTTCCAAGACAACAAGACTATCTAAAGATATTGTGTAAAGATGGCTATTTGTGTCCATTTCACAGTAAGTTTCTACTCATTGAGCATCGACGTAAAATTGAGTTATTCGATTAAAATTAGTTTGCGCTTGAAATTAGTACACGAAGACAAATCGTTGTTCCAGCACACTATTAAGGCACGCTCCTAGAGTGGCACCGCTCCAGCCGGGACAAGCTCTACGTCCAACTGATTTCCTGACATGTGTGGTAGTGTAGTGCATGAGAGTGTAAGTGTATGGAAGTAAGGGATGAGGAAAGGTGAAAACGAAGGATATATCGCGCATGACCCATGAACCATCTATTAAGGTACGTCCCCGGCATTCGCCTGGTGTTGATTGGAGAAACCACGCAAAAGTACCGATCAGAGCAGTCTGGCGCGACAATTCTCCTCCAGACAGTGACTGAATTCGACCTAGCTACGTAGCCGGTATCGAAAATCCACCATCGTCGGGACTCGAGCCCTAGGCCATAGGCCCGGTCGGGGTCACTGTAGAGACAGCAGCAATGCTCACTCTAAGTTAAACTGATAGCCGTCATGCTGTTGAGATACATCGAAGACATTCACTTGGAATTAGACGGAAGAAACCACGGAAGGCAAAGACGCGAGCAACTAACGCTTCTATAATTGCCCCTCTTACTAAAGCGTAGTTCGACCCGTCCCTACAACCGTGCTCGATATTCTCCAAAATAAAAAACAATCTCTAGCCGCTTTTTAAAACAACATTCTCGCCGTCTTTGAGGCCTATTACCGTGCGTAACACAACATCTGAGCCGTTGCGCTCAGCAATTACACTTTCATACGTTTTAACCTGCCGCACGCTAAGTAAAGAAACCCTTTGAGGAGTTTTCCTCAAGGCGCTTACGACGGCTTCTACGGCAGGAGAAATGAGTAACTCGCTCATCCACGAACCAAAGCCTTGCCAACTAAGTCCTCCAGCTCCACCGCCTCACGGCGCTTTCAGGTCCCCTTTGTACACGTTTCGCGCGGCGCGCCCTCCTCTGTGTCGGGCAGCGCGACATCGCACGACACCACACGACACGACACGACCCGACACGTTATTTGCTACTCGCTTCAGGAAAGGGCCGACTGCTCTCACCGGTCGGAAAGGTGCACGTAGGGACACTAGTGGGATTGCGCGGCACAGCGAAACTATTTCTCCGTGAGGTGTTATTACGAAAAAACAGCTTATATTTTGTTAAGTGCTAGTTATTTAAAACCATCACATACTTCATAATAGATGTTCTACTGCAGTTCAATAAGACTGCGAATTTGGAATTTGAACCAATGTATTCATATTATGTATGTATATTACAATGTATTCCAATATGTATTGGTTTCAATGTAACCTTTACATTGAAAACGAATGATTTTTGCACTTCATTATCACCATCATCATCATCATTAATAATATTATTATAATTAATTGTTAATAATATTATTATTATTAACAATGACTTTATTCATACCGAGACTGATGTCATTAGCCCTGCTTGCTGTCCAACCATCTTAAATACTAACATTATGTTAAATTTTGTAATAAAGATAGAGGAAGTCAAAACTTCAGTTTTACTTCCGAAAATGTTAAGCAAGGACCATCCCTTATCAATTAAATTGAAGAATATAACATTACAATCAATGAAGAGTAAAATTGATTGTAAACTATGTTTCAAAATATTATACGCGAGCTTTAGGACATTATTTAACGGTCTTCTGGAGTTCATTCCAAGCTCTTGTTATGCCTTGTTATAGTACTTAGAGTTTTGTTTAAATATATGAAATAATATGATTGATCCTGGTGGATACAGGAATCCTGAAACGCAGTTGTGAGACCGACGTTTGGGTTTAGCAGTTTAAACAGAAGAATGAGACGATACAGTATCCGCCTGACGCTTAGTCGCATTGCTAGATTACATTCAAAATAATTTGATGTGTGGCCGTAACTTTTTAAACTGTAAATAACACGAATCCGGGTGTTTTGAGCTCTTTGTGTCTTTCTGACAAGTCCAGAGTTTAATGCGTTGTGCACGACGTCTTAATAGTCAAAGTGAGCTCTTTGTGTCCCTGCAAAAGTGCAGAGCTTAAATCGTTGCACACAAAGCCGTAATAGTTAAAGTGTGATAAGGCAACGGATTTATTTCAAGTTTTTTAATATAACGGTAACAACTTGCCAACAATGAGAATGAATTTGTGATTAAACTACAGGACGCTTCTGATAAATACTGTCCCTACGTTCTTCACTTTGGAAGAGAGGGCTTCGATCGTTTAGAATCAGCACTTTATCACTATCATAGAGTGACATAAAGTATTTCAAAAATATAATTATGAAGAAATTCTTTCCTTTGCGTATTAATGAGAACCACACATTAGCATTTTGTGCAACTGAAGAAATTTTTTTTCGAACTTAATAGACTTGAAATGTGGAGGTGAGTGTTATTTCCCATTCAAGTTCCAGTCAGTTCCGACAAGAATTCTCTCTATACAATTAAAATTTTTAGACTTTTATAAGAAATAAAATTGAATAACATAAAATTGCCTTTCAAATGAAATGCTTAAGTGAAATTCGAATGTATTGGCGACAAAATGGACACCTAATGAAAACGCTTCAAAACTTTCATTTCTTAGTGTCTTTAAAATTCAGTTTCTTAGTATCACGATTAATTGAATAATGTAAAAAAATTAAATACACCGTTTTCATCATATTGTAGATTTATTTATCATAGCTCTTCCGAAAAATTGCCAATGCCAATTTACTTAAGTGTTAGCATGGCGGTCCGGCTATCCATCCAATTTTATTTAATAAGAATATAAACGGAACTAAACTTCTTGACCTGAATAAACTGCAATGAACATCAAACGTGTGAAAATACGACTGCTCCCGGGCTTTATTAGTCTCGAACTCTCCCGTGAGCCTAGAACAACAACACTACCTGGCGCACGATTACCTCAGAGGCGGCATGGTGTATGATTCCGTACTCCCGGGAGAAAATACGAACTTTTCTTGCGCGCGTTTTCATTTCGTGCGGGGGGAGGGAGTCTCCGCTGCTGCCAACACGCCGGAAGTGAAACCCCCCTCGCCCCTTCGGCGGCGACCATCACCGTCTCCGCCAACCCACCTGCCTCGTCGCTCACCCACATCCCCGCGCCGATCTCGCTCTTACCCCGAGCCTCCTCTCACTCTCCGTTCTCCACAACCGACCTCATCAATGCGTCCTCATCAGCCCCCACTCACCTCTACCGGACTCGACTCCTTGGCTCATCCTTGAGACCCCCACCTCCTCCACGCCTCGTTTTCTTCTTTGACTGCCTCCACCTCACTACCTCCGGTCTCTTCCCCGCGCTCTCCGTCGTAGCCGCTCCCATCGCATCCGGCAGCCCCGCCCACCTCCGCCGGAAGCACCCCTCCCCCAGGCCCCCTGGAGGCGACTCCCCCTTCTTCGTTTTATTTCATTTTTATGTCCCCTGCGAAAGTCGTGCCTCGCGGCGCGCGGAACTTTTTATCGCCTGGAAATTCGCTGGCGCGCGCATAAACCCCAGGCGCATTCAGCGCCGC
>BOPP01000300.1:243720-258934 GCA_017312745.1 Gryllus bimaculatus | reverse complement strand
CCCTTCGCATCCCAACCCTTCGCATCCCAACCCTTCGCATCCCAACCCTTCGCCCTCCCATCCTCCGTACCCATCCCCTTCGCAATCCCGCCCTTCTCACACCTACCCATCGCATTCCCACCCCTCTAAACCCCACCCTTCTCATCCCCCTCTTCCCAGCCCCGGCAATCGTAAACCCGCCCTTCCTTCCTCACCCCGTTCCGCGCCTGTTGAGCGAGCGCACGCACCTTCGAAGGCTTCGCCCCGCCCGTGCTTACGCCAATTCCACTCGTGGCTGCGCCGTCGGATGACTGCTCACGCGCCGCACGTGCCCTCGGAAGGCTGACAAAGAACCGCCTAATGACTCCTTCGGTGTCGGCGAATGGAATTCGTTTTCCTCCGTTCCCTTCTGCACATTTCTCTTGATAATATGACTTATTTCTACTCGTATTATTATAAGTACTATTAATATTTCGTATTATGACTTTTTTGTATGAGAGATGGAAGCGTCCACATCTTCGATATATTGTAATGCATTTCCACTCCTGAGAGTTTTTCAAGTTATTTACCCGCATCACAGAAACCCTTCTGTAACATTATATACCTGTCGTAACATCGTTTTCTTTCGTACTTTCGGAATTTCATTTTTGGATTTTTTTCAGAGGATCCAACCAAACGATGTAGACCGTTTATACCACAGGCTTTAATATGTCTACAATATCATGAACATTTGGGTACAATTCATCATTTTCGCTTCTGTATTACTATCGCATAGGGTCATATATCACTGTAAGTACTTTTATTTCGAAGTTTAAGTATCAGTTCGTGTTTCTTTCATTTATCACTCAGTGTCTATCACTGCCACACTTTATAGGAGTTATAAAGAAGCTCTCTAAAGTTGTGTCACTAAAATGAGATAGGGTGTATGATATTCTGATCAAAAAATCTCAGACGTTAATGAGTATTGATATTACGAGACAACAAATATATCGACGTTACTTCTGTTCGTACAAGTGATAAAGAAGTAGTAAACAAATTTTATAGAAAGCCATTCTACAAACAACTGAGGTAAACTAAACGTGCATTTTCAAAAATCCACGAAACAATATTCCACATACAAATTGAATATACAACATATTAAGACAGCTTTTACTTCAACACTTCTTTTAATACTAGGTTGCTACCATCAAATGTAATCAATTAAAATCCAGAAATATAATCTCTCCGACCAAATACCGACCATTTTCCGAATACTTTTCTCCCAAAGTCGCAGAGAGACTAATGATGGATGAGGCATTAAACACAAACGAGAGAACCGTTTCGAATCCCCCGACATAACAATCGCGGATCGATGGCGAGAGTTTGTCGAGAGCGCGCGACCTGCGGGCGCGGAACGAGGATGAAAAATGCGGCGGCGCGCGGGGAGTTCACGCGGATGAATACACGACGGGGGCGCCTGGCACTGAGGGGGTGCGATAGCAGCTGCCCCGCTGTCGGCCGTCCGTCAGGCCGCCGCGCCGGCGATGGCTCTTCAGCTGAAGGCTCTTCTCCCGCGGTGGAACAAATGAACGAAACGACTTTCAAACACCCGCATTTTACGTTTACGTAAAAAAATTTCACACGTTTACCTTTTTTGGTAAACCTTTGGAGTGTCGTCAAGTGTTTAGGATTCGCAGTTTCGAAACATAAAAAATACATAGACGTAGTTAAAGAAAGTCTTATTATAAAATTTCTACGACGTGGAGTAAAATCGACCTTGCGCGATCTCGCGAAGTTGTGTGAGAAATGTAAAAGTGTGTAGAAATTTACCTTTATTGGTGAACTTTTGAAGTGTCGTAAAATGTTTAAGATTAGCAGTTTCAAACATATACGTAGGCATAAAAGATACTACGGCATGATAGAAAAATGTCTTATTATAAAATGTCTATGACAGGGAGTAAAATCGAACTTCGCTCTGGGTGTTAGAAATATGAAGTGTGTCTTTTGCACACAAGTGCGTAAAGTAATACTGTTGTCTTCTTTTGAAAGAACAAAGTGAACGAAATGACAAAGCTTTTATGTTTGTTTTTTTAGATATTAACCTTTCTTGGTAAACGTTTAAAGATTCGACAAATTTTTAGGATTAGAAATTTCGAAACAAAAAATTGGAAAAAAAATTGTAAAATCAACGTGTTCTCAATTTCGAAATATAAAAAATACACATTTGTATTTGTGTCTTTTGCAAATACGTTTGTAAACTAATCTTGTTGTCATCTTCACGCTCTGTTCTTCGCACTGCATCCAATCATACAATATACAGACAGGTGTTTTCACTTCATATACACCATTATAAACATCTTAACTGGAACGAATAAGTGATGTATAAAAGATATATCTTCCTATCAAAATCAGACTTTCCATCGAGATTATTCCAAATAAAAACAATAAGTCGATACGAAACTATACGATAATAATTCCTCGTAGATGCGTCCCAACAAGAATTATTCTTGTTTTGTCAGTTGCGACCAAGTCGGACCGTCTGATGCGAGCACAACTAAATTACTTCAAAGCTCAAACTTTACGTCTATCCATTAAGTATATTAAAAGATTCATATTTGTTTAAACATATTTTTTACTTAATACTATATACATACTCGTGATTCTAATAGTAACAGGAGAAATGTACTATATACTATGTATATGAGATGCTAGACATTAGTTTTCATTTAATTATCACATTGAGCTTTCCTATAGGATCATTCCAAGCCAATATAATCTCATGACGTTCGTATCTTAAAAGAACATTCGTATAAAAATGTTTGTAAATAATGGGATCGTAGGAAACCCATTGTAAGCTGTACGAGCCTAAATTCAGTAATCTTTCAGTAATTTCATACGGAGCTCGCACGGTAATTACTTGTTATATGATCACCTCCAACTTGACGCTCTTCTGGCATCTAACTACGCAGTAGATTTAGAGTAACATTCATTTTATCATTCATCAGACATAAACTATGTAAAATGAATTACTTTTTTAATTATTTAATACAAAATGATATTGATGTAGAAATACATAATTTAATTCATCGTAATGTCAAGTTTTTCAACGCTTAGTGAATTCAACTCATGTATTGTGACTCATTTCTTTACATATCTGAATAAATTCAATCTACAAAACCTTTTCTGCAGTTTGTATTACAATTTCCTCCGACCCTCTCAAACCTTTTTCTGATGTTCGGCAGTTCCATCAACACGAGTCTCACGTTTATTCCATGCTCCTTTTAAATCATTTGGAAAGAACGTGTGAAACGAATAAGAATTGTTCGGCTACTGTTCACCCAAGCCTCGCACACACATCTCTCGATATTGAGCCGACGCATTCCATCAGCATTCGCAACAAAAGATATAACCTCCGGAACAGAATTGAATCACCTAAGTAGGTCAAACGTTAATCAGAAACATTGAATTAATTTACTTCATAATGTGTGTTATTTCTTTTTTGCTCCGCCAGTTACTCCTAATGTTCAAACAATTCAATCAATACACCGTATCATTCTAATAACCACTACAGTGAATATAGAAAACTCTTTGCTTAAATTTACATTGCTACGATTACAATGGTGAAACAATTTATCAGGTTTATAAGCTACGAGTAAATATTATGTGTAGTGCATGCATTTACGAATATAATTATAAATGACATACTAACTGCGCTAATATTGTGTCCCATGCGCATCGCAAGTGCTACACAGAAGAATCTAAAATTACATCGTGCTTAAAATCATGGAATAATTTTCCTGTCAATCTAATATTTTCCTACCGTTGCACACTTTTTCATTTCACAGGGGGCTAAGATATGTCATATGGTACCAATTGCAAAATTAATTTTTCATGAAGGTTTGGTTTAATTTGAGAGTATTTTCCTCCTCCATGCACTTACACAACCATCCTCAATGCACTCACCTGCTGAGTTACGTGAGGAAATGCCATGAACACGAGGAAAATAAACCCTATTACAATCACAGTATTAGTAGGAATAATATTTATTATAAACGTCAATAGCTGTCTAAAGTGTATATTAAAATTAGGTACATTTCATAGTTTGTTTTAATAATTACGTTAACATATTAATAATTTTACTTTTAATCACATATCATGAGCTGTGAGCAAACACAATAACAGCACAAATGACGGAATAACTCATAAGAATTCCATTTGTCACGGAGGCAAAAATATGTAGAAGGAGGTAACGAAATGTAGGTACAGTATTTCACCATAAAAATCAAGTGAATTAATTAAACAATCGAGGAGCGTAGACATGTGAAAATAACAGGTCGATTTCTTCTTCCGTCACATTTCCGATAAAGTAAACAAGTCAAACAAATGCGGCACCGTTCAGCATGAGTTCAGCCAACAATTTTAGAGAAAACGATGAGGGAATAATAGTAAATAGGTACTTCGAAACGTTTATGTACTTTTCCAGTGAGTCCCTTAGCAGGTTCTCTTTCTCTGTAATCACGTTTTAATCAGCTTGTGTACCCGCTCAATACGCAGTGGCCTCTTTCCCTACTAAACCGGCGAGTGAAGGCGCCAGCCGCAGAGACGCGATTCCGGAGGGGAGGCTCGAGCGGGGGGCGGGGGGCGAGGGGAGGGTGCGCAGGGGCGGGGAGTGGGCGGGGGGGCGTGCGGGGCGGGGCGGGCGGGGCGGGCGGGGCGGGGCGGGCTGTGGCCTAGGCGCTCCGGGAGCTCGCCCACCCTTCATCAGCCGCAGGGTGGCCGCGCCTCTGAAGAAAGCCGCAAGCAAGTACGCCCCGAGGCAGCGCAGCGGCGCAATCGGCTTTGCTGACGGCGGGGCACGCCCCTCGCTCCTCGCCATGCTCACGCCCACGCACCTCCCCCCCCCCCGCCGGCTGCATGCCGCCTACCGCGCCTAACCGCCCGCGCTCAACCGTTGCCCTTGCGGTCTTGGCCGCCTTCCGAGCATCGCCTGCGCCCTCGCCGCGCCCCCACGCTCTCGCTGGACCCACGCGCCCTCACCGCCCCCCACCCACTTTCTCTCCGCCCACATCGCACCCTCCCCGCCCCGCCCCGCCCAAACCGCATCCTCTCCGTTATCACGTCACTATCCTCAGCCTCAACGCACTATTCCCGCCCTCCACCAATATTCCTCGCCCTCATTAAACTAGTGACTAAAACACTATCATCGCTCTCATCACATCGTGCCCACTTTCGCTCTGCCCACATCGAATCCTCCCCGCCATCACACTACTGTTCTCCCTTAGCCGTACTTTCCCCACCTGTCCTGCACTTTCCTCGCCCACATAAAACTACCCTCGTCTTAGAACACTATCCTCGCTCTTACCTCACACTCCCTGCCCTCATCGCATCTTCTCACCGCTATTCTTTCTAATATCACTCATTCTCCACTATTTTCCTACTTCTACTATTCCAGCCCTATTCGCACTATCCCCGACCTCCTCGCAGTTGCCTAACCCTCATAAAACTATCTCCGCCATAAAGCACTATCCTCGATTTCATCGCACATTCCATGTCTTCAGCGCATCCTCTCAACGATATTCCTCTCACACCACTCACTCTCCGCTATATACCTGCCTTTACAGCACTACAACCGCCTTAACCGCACATCGAGATAGGTGGCTCAGGGCATCAACAAATGTCACTGCAGTCCCTCTGACCGGGAGGTCCTAGGTTTCAGTCCCGACGGTGGCAGGATTTTCGACACTAGCCACATAGTAGGGTCGAGTTCAGCCGCTGTCTGGAGAAGAATTCTAGGCACTCTGATCGGTAGTTTTCCGTGGTTTCTCCGATCAATACCAGGCAACGCCGGAACAGTACCCTAACATACGAGCCACGAACCACGCGCGATTTTCCTTCATCTTCCTTGCCCTATCCTCATCCCTTACTTATACACACACTATCGTGCACTACACTACCACACATGCCGCAAAGTCGGGAGCTTAGAGTCTATTCCGTCTGGAGTGGTGCCTCACTTGAGAGAGACACCCGATTGGGGAAAGCCCTAAAATCCGACATGTAGGTCAGCGTCGAATACCGCAATTCAGCGGTTATCACCACCATCTTCCGTGATAACACCATGCACTACAGTTACGAGACTAATGACCTTAGCAGGTGGTGCGCCCGGAATCCCTAATCAATTAATCAACCTAACTCATTCTCTCCGCTCTCAAAGCTGCTTTCTCACTCTCACTGCACCATCACTACACTCTCCTCTTACTAATCCCGTTTGCCACCCATGTTTCTCAACATTGCCCCTTGCCCTTCCTCATCTTGGCTACCACTTGCAGCTTTGCCGCCTGCCGCGCTTTCCGTCACACCTGATCGCCCTTGCCGCAACCTCGCTCGAGTGTCGAGGGCGGTCGGAGGCGCGTTACGTAAGGCGCAAGGCCTCGTCTCATCTCGCATGTTGAGCTGCAGGGATAAGGAGCACTTCCCCGAAAGGTCGCCTGGCCATTATTTTCGTAAGGGAATATTTTGTTTCCTTCTCAGAATCGTCTCACTTTGCCTCTGCTTGGAGTGAAGGAAAGTGTGCGTAGATAGAATGTCTGTTCCGGGAAGCTGTCGCTAAAAGTACTCTTCTGGCATAGTTTACATCGTACCTTAAAAAATGTGAATGTTTTCAAACAGAAAAGAAACTCTTCGTACACAAAGAAACTCTTCGTAAAAATGCATTCCCTGAGCGTGATTTGACTATCGTACATTTGTAACATGAATTCTTGTAGTCGTGCAAACACCAGCACGTGAGGAATTGATGTTGCTATTTCGACTACAGAATGAACTTTACGAATTTCCATATTTCACTTTTGTAGAATCCTAAAATTACATCTGATTTTCTTCAAACTGGTCAACTCTATATAAACGACAATCTTGTTCGGAAATCAATTACAGAGTACGGTACTTTTCCCTTATACTAACTTGGCCATTCTTCATTAAGTGAAATCATGTTTTTCCTTCACAATAAGAATAAACAGATCGTATCTGAATGAAGATTCATTTCTTTAATCTTCAGCCAACATTCAAATACACCCTTTTAAATCATAGATTTTGTTAAAACCGTATGGTCTACAGAATCAAAAATGCTGCCGAAAAAAACCACATACACTTGCTTTTCAAAAATTAGAACGCACACTACTCAACAACAACAAGTAAAATTCTCTGTTTTATCACTATAACAATGTGAACCTTTGAACAAGAACAGTGTCCACCAATACTGCAAGAACCCACAATAAAACAGTTCTTACCAAGAGTGTCATACAAGCTGCTGTTCCATGACGCAACACGTAGTTAAAGATTATTTGATGGCGGCCAGTCTGTTCCTTACAGACTTGACGCGTGGTGTCAGTTGAGATGTAAGCACCGATGTGCTGAGAAGGGGAACTCAGGCTGTAATTGCAGTATGCGAAAAGTCATTGTTATGGATCTTTTTTCCGAATTCCTGGGTATCTAACAAAACCATAGACATCTCTCACAAGACCGGAGAATGTTTTCTTTCAATTTCGCGTGCAAAGGAAATTCGTAATATAGATTAAAATAATCGTAACAGTTGGAGCAACTCCGTTTATAAGCTGTAATGCAGTCCATTAACTAGGTAAAGCCAAAAATAAAACCGCAAACGCGTAGGCAGGGAGGTATATCTCCGAGGACTAAATTACCCTCACGCAAACGGTTCGTTGGCGAGCAAGAGCTCTGGACGAAGCTCAGGCAGTTGGACAGGAGACGGGGGACGCCGAATGATGGGACGGGGCTGGGGACGGGGTTGGGACGGGGACGGGCACGAGGACGTTGCGTGGACAGAGAGGCGGAGACACGCGGGAGACGGCGGTCAAGGGAACCGATGGCAGGAAACCTGAAACATTGGCAGACGACGGGGAAAGAGAGAAAAGAAAAAAAACGGAGACCGGAAAAGGGAAGGGTGGGGGTGGCGGGGGGAGGAGATAGAGGAGGCGGTGGCGAACCGAGGTGCCGCTGAGTGCGAAACAATTCGTGAGCGGGCGGGGGGGGGGGCGCGGGCCATACATATATTCATCGGCGGCGAAGCGCGCTCGTTACGCGCCCGCGCCACCTGCGCCCGCTGATGGGCGTCGCGACGCCCCCGACGCCCGCCCCCTCGCGTGGTCCCTTCACCGGGGCGGAAGAAAACACTGCGCGCGAAGATTTGACTAAAGTGCAGTTTGATGCTGTCTCCAAGCTTGTAACATTCCGAGGGTAGTGAACAGAGAGACCCGAAATTTTGTAAAAATATAAAGGTTCCTACTCGTGTGCAAGGTGCCTCAAAGATGTTTTATTTTGACTCTAGAGTGTTTTATAATTGCGATGACAGAAATACATCCCATAACTTTGTATGGAACGAAGCGAGGGTCCTGTGCACACCCAAGAGAAGAGACTAAATAGTTGTAAACGAATACGATCTTCTCTGCTCGCTTCTTTTTCCCTCTAATTGCCTCAAGCGGAAAAGTAAATGTTTTATTTGAAGTGGTAATCAGAAGTAATGTAAGTAACGAGCATGCCAGTTACTAAAAGTGTCCTTTCTGAAGCAGGTATTCGTTGTCGAGTTCTGGCAGTAGTTTTTCTTTTTTTCTTTGTTTTGGTAATTTTTTCACATGCTGATTCAAAAAGTATATTCAGCGGATTCCATGTGCCCAGAGATTTCACAAGGTCCATATTAAGGAAATATACTTTTTAAAAAAGCCGACATACCTGTCAAAGCTAAAGAAACTATTTAAAGTTTTAAGAAATGTACAATTGTAATACGAGAATATTACAAAATAATGATATGTGAATAATGCAATAATAAACAGAGCGGAAACCAAAATGACCAATGCGCATTCATTACTTGAAACTACAAGTTCCCATTCCATTAAGAACGATTGCTCGTGATTGTCAGGATTTGTTTCCATCTTTTAATCTTCATTGCTTCATTGCATCAAACTTTCTAAAATCATTTTCTAAAATACACCCTAAAAGGTTTTCCTACAATCCATATCGTATACCAAAATGCAAGAGTATCTTTAATGCTCTGGAAAATGTTGGCTACGTCTTACCCTCAAGTAATCCCCCCTTCTCCTGCAATGTTGGAAAACTAAGGAACTTTTTAAGTTTACTCTACATTTTCTTTAATTTATTAAAAAGTAAAATATTATGGTTTTCCTTACAATTATAAATACTGAAATTAATATTTAAAACTTTTTTTAACTATCTTTTTTTAAATTTATTTTACTAATACAAAACATATTTTAATGTACGCGCTCTGACAAAAATCGAATCTTCCCTCCAATAGCAGATTTGAAATTTCACTACTAATCATAATAATGATGAATTTTATGCTAGGAGTATGGATGACAAAAAATAAACAAGGTGGCAAGTGCCAGCTATTCTTTACGTTCTCTTTTTCTCCCACAGAAAACACAATTAAATCCGAATGTGGGAAATGAGAAATCAAAAATCTGGAATAGACAAAAAAGTGGGGATAAAACATAACAGAAACTTCACGCGTGATAGTTAATTCTCTGCCATAATAATTTACCAAGTGCCATTCCATATTACAACATTGCCAGATCATAAAATAAGCGACATTGCACCACTTCTGTTCACAGGTATAGGAATTAAGCAAAATCGATGTTGCCTGACAAAGCTGCATGATTAGCATCATGTGAAGAGAATCGAATGGATAACGAAACGAGAAATAAACGAGTTAAAAGGGTTAAATACTGCCATTAATACTCGTGTGTGTATAACGTAAAATTTGTTATTTACCAAAGCACCACACAAATAGAGTGAACAAGACAATAATTATTCTGGCAGAAGTCGATAGTAATTGCGAGCTCGCAAAATCAGTTAAATTGATAAATGTCATCAAAACGTTTGAATGCAAGGTAACCACATGCTCAACTTATACATATTACTGATGCCCATTAATATTATTCTCTACATATAAATTCTATTATTTGTCATAATATCACATTTAATTCACTTACATAATCCGTGGCAATGAATACGGCCATGTCTAACCATAAATAATAATGCAAAAGAAAGAACGTTTGATAATTCAAGTAACAAAATACTTAAGAGTATATTGCTTATTCACTTACAGAAAAATTGAATACTTAAACTAAAAAATTGCAAAATTAATCATAATTTATTCACAAATAATGGACGTCCATAATATCTCTTCTTTATTTCTTTACCCTGTAACAGCATCGTTTTCAATATCGAATCGCAGGTCACGTTATCATAAGATACGATTGTTGTTTCACCCACGAACCAAAATTATATTCTTAAAACATAATGCATATAGATACCAAAATCGTCGCACAAATGCCAGAAAGTGATATGTGACAAGAAAATATGGAAACATTATCTAATTAAAAAATGTCAATGTAGAATTAGAAATCATACTGAGTCGCTCTAACGCTCGCCAAACAATACTGGTTTCATTCTTCTCTGTGTGTTTATGCTTTTGAAGAAAATTATTACCAAATGTTTTCGTCGATATTTTTTATTTCGCGGAACTATTATTTTGATCTCTTTCCTATTATTAATTCGAAATACCATTCTGCATTTAGTTAAGGAACTAATGCGAGATAGTGGATGTGGAACACAGTATTTCATGATTTAATTTTCCTAAGAAAAGTTTGTCCTAGGTACCATGCGTATTTTTAAGTTCCTAATAACTCTCGATATCCGTATTCAAACTTCATTAACTACCCTTGCTCTCCATGTTCTTACGCATTCTATGATGTATTCACAGTAATAAATTGGGGAGCAATGTAACGCCCCATTGAGAGAAATTATACGAAAGATCGAGAGAGTAGGTAAACAAAATAATCTCGACTTACCCTACCTTTATTTACCTACCACCACGATCCACAATTTCATTAACCGACGAGGTCACCATAAACACGGAACGTGCCTCTATCTCATAACGCGAGATGACGGGGAAAACCCACTTTTACTTACCGTTATCTTTATCCACATCCCCCAGCTTACCTAACAGCTTACACATCCCCCAGCTACAGCTTAACTTTTTCTTCCTCCGCCGACGAACGGCAACTGCCGTCAAAACGCGACCACGACATAAAATTCCGCACCCGGCGAGGGGCGAATTCCGCGGGTGGCGGGGTCGGGGGTGGCGCGCTCCCACACGCCATATTTGGCCGGCGGTCGCCCGCAAATATGGCGGCTGGGCGTCGTAACGCTATCACCGGCGCCGCGGCGCGAGCACCGCAGTTTTACGAGGGGTAATTGGCCGCTGGAGCGAGGCGCGGGGTGCGGGGCGCGGGGCGGGGCGGGGCGGTTTCCTAGCGGAACCGCTGACATTTTCATCGACGGTGCCGCTCACGCGTCCGTTCGCGCGTATATGCGACCCCTTCCCAACCCTGGCGACACCCGGCGCCGGTAGGTCGTTTTCTGCTCCCCGTTTCAATTCCCTCTACCCACCCTCGCGTATGTTTCCGACTCAGTTTCGTCTTGTTGGTCGTGTTCGTCCGAACCCTCTCCGGTTTTCGACCGTACCCCGTTTTGACTCGTGCTTCCTTCTTTTTACGCAGGTTTTTAGCCACGCCCTCTTTTGCCCACTCTATTTTTCTATTCTCTTTTAGACGTGTTGCTGTACTCCGATTCAATATGCCCACGTCTTATCTCACTTCTTTCGACTCCACCCCGCCTCCTCTTCTCCGTTTCAACGAATCCCCTCTGCGTCTCACGGAGAAAAGTCCCCATCCTCGTCCTCGCTATCGTCCCCGACCGCTCGCCCTCGCCAGCGCGCTTATCCCCGCCGCCCGCCTCTCTCAGGGCGCGCGTTTTTGTACCCTTTTGTTATTGTCCGCCCTCGATCGTTTTATCGCGCTTTCATCACTCGCCGCCCGAAATAAATGGGCGCCAGGAAGCAATATATTCGCGGCGCGACAGCACCCGCGCCGAATCGCGCCGGTCACCGATGGCTCATACGTTCCCGCCCCCTCCCTGCCCCCGCTACCACCCTCGTTCCTGCCCACGCCCACAGTCACCGCTCCTGTCCTTGACAGCACACGAGCCTCTTCCCTAGCTCGCCTGTCCTCCTGCCCTTGCCTCGTTACCCGCTGATACCACGTCCCCTACACATACCCTGCATATCTCCCACTCACACTACGCTCTCATCGTGCCAAGTCCTCCTGTCCACGTCATGTCCCCGCCCCCTCTCCGCCTGCTCAGGTCATGCCTCTCAGCCTATCCCATGCCTCTCGCTCATGCCTTGTCCTTATGTGTACGACATTCTACCCGTCCATGCCATGCCTTGCAGTCTGTGCCACACCCCCGCCCATGCCATGTTACCTGACCACGCCGAGTCCCCTGTCCACAAATTCCCTCCGGGCATCCCCTTCCCGTGTCTTGCCTCCTCGTCAAAGCCACGCTCCCACCTCCATCATGTTGCCCACCCATGCCATGCCCCGACCACCCGCCCATCACCTGCCCGACCTCCATGTGCTTCACCCACCTCCGTCCCTATCCTCAATGCTCGTGGCCTTCGCCTCCGCCAGCTCGCTTCCCTACTGGGCGCGGCGCTATGATCGGGAACTGCACACGGTAAATGGCAGGTCCGCACCAAGGCGATTCTGATAAATTGTTCTGCTTGGCACCGAAGGAACACTTGGTTTCGTGCTCTATACAGGTATTGCATTGGTTTTGTGTCTTATGCTTTCTTTTGTTATAACTTAATTGAGGTCAGCGCCAAAATACAATAACTAGAATATACGTACGACAAACAATTATTGGCGCCTAAAGAAGTCCTTTCTCGAAAAATATGTTTTCATATTAACGTCAGTAGATGTTCAGAGAGCTACGATGGTTCACTACTCTACACTCAAGTATCTAGCAATGTGTCCAATATGATTCCCGCAACATTATGACGGAAACATACATACGAAAAAAACATATATAAGTAGTTAATCGTAATGGAAAGAAATATCTTTCCAGAAACACTATTGATTTCAACACTGCTTTTAAAACAATAGTAATTTTTCTTTCGGGTGTTTAGCACTTATAAACGACGAACAAAATTTATGGATCATTATTTTTCTGTTTTCGAGTTCTCACGACAATAATGTCAATTCGATTTGTATGATTCCAAGTTTAACCAATCTTAATGATCCATTATTACAGAAAGAGTATTGTAAAATAACTTTCTTTATTCCTTTCAACATTCCAGCCTCGATAGCCGCGGTCGCTACGGTTAAAGGGCCGTAGCTTCCTGGGCTCTAAAGGTAGCGGGGGGAGGGCGAATCCAGCTTTGGGCATGGATGTTTGTGTCTGTTCGTGTTGTTCCTACAATTCCCCCTCCATTAAAACAATGACTACGGTCACTGTATGACCCAGATGTCAAAAAGCGGCCAGAAAACACAAACTTGTTTGCATCGGCAAGTAACCAATAGATTTGATTTTATAGAATTGCTGGCGAAATACCCATCCACATTTCCCCAGTCCTTCTCCCGCAACTAGCGAAATGACAACTCAACAAAACTTGTGCGCAAAGTGAAACTACATTTACGTCAAAAAACAAAACACTAGACCATCTCAGCATGTGCTGAATGGGTCGAGGGAAACCGGACGAAAAATCTGATCGATAGGGGTATTAATACATGTCAAGGAAACACGAATTTTCAATTCATCAAAGTAATGTCCGTCCTTGCCCTGGTGACCGAGCAATCTTTCAGACACACAATAGTACTCCGTGCATAATGGCAACGTGGTCGGGGTGATTCCATTTACAGGAAATAACGCTAATTCGCGAATGCGAGAGCTGCATTTATCGCGTGGCCTTGGTAATTTATGCTCCGAGAATGCAAAATATTGCTCTGTGGCCGCATTGCGTGTTGTTACATTCTCCAATAAATACCGCAGAAAAATTGCGTGCGACGTTTATTTCAAAATTATGTTCAAAATTTCAACGTACACCCACATACCTTTGTCCCGGTACTATTTGTTACGTTCCAACGGCCAGCGGTTTCAAAATTAGACGACGAAAATTGACTGACAATGTTTGTGACAGAGGAATGAGTTTCACGTTCATTGTAATTGAATTCCTAGAGCTAGAAAGGATACCAAAAAATATGAAGGTAATATAATATAACATTTTACGTATATGATTTTCATAGTACCCAAACTCACACTTGTAATATGAAGATGAATTCAGAATCTTTAATGTCATTATTTACTGATTTCAGAATCTGCACAGTGCTTTGAACTTAACGTTAGAAAAAACGATGAACTATACTGTATTTTGTTAACAAAATATTCAAAGATAGCGAGATCTAAAAAGAAACTTTGAGGACAAAAGGAAATAACAAAACGGAAGAGAAAATTATAAATGAAATTGTTTATGAACAAGAAGTAGCGAGTAGAAAATAAAAACCATGAACAAGACAACATAGTGGATCTAGAATATCAAGAAACTCGCTCATATAGAGAAGACGTTAAGGGAGTAAAACTTGCTCCTGAGATCTGTGTCATACGCTGTCGTAATCTGTCTTGTGATATTTTCTCCGAGAATTTGGCATGGCATTCTACAACAGAGCTGTAACATCTTTCATCATTTCCTAATTCGACGGTAAAACAATAAACTGCTTTCCAATATTTGCTCACTAAAATTCCTAGAAGCCAAGTAACAAGAAAAAAAGGGGAGAAGAAAGAAGAGGAGACGAAGAAAATAAGATTAAGGGAGAGTAAGAAGAAATCGAAAATAAGAAAGAGTCAGAGGAAGAGATGGGAAGATGGAGAAGGATGAAGTTTAGAAGGAGAAATGGAGAGAAGGAAGATGAATAATGCCAAAGAACAATGAGCTTAATCAAAGATGAAGGTGTGGATTGCCTTGCAGGAGAGGATTTTCTAATTAGTCGATAAAACAAGAAACGTCTCCAATATTTAGCCACCAACGTTCCGAGAAGCCAAGTAACAAGAAAAAAGGGGAGAAGGAGGAGGAGGAGGAGGAGGAGGAGGAGGAGGAGGAGAAGAAGAAGAAGAAGAAAAAAGATACGATGAAGAAAATAAGATGGAGGTGGAGAAGGAAGAGGAAGAAGATGATGTCTAAAAGAAGAAAGAGGTGGAGAAAGAGATGGCAAAAATGGAGAAGGAGAGAAGGAAGATGAAGAATTCCGGAGAACAAAGAGTGTAACCAAAGAGGAAGGCGTAGTTCACGCTCAGAGAGGGTGAACACGCACTGCCGGTAGGAATGGTGCTTCCCTGG
>BOPP01000300.1:225401-235486 GCA_017312745.1 Gryllus bimaculatus | reverse complement strand
TGAGCGCGGTGGGGCAGGGCGAGGCTAGGCCGTGGCGGGGCATGGGAGCGGGGAGGAGTGGAGTGGGTGGCAGGGGCACGCGACGCTCGGCTGCCGATAACGACGGAAACCTACTCTTCACGATCGGACGGTCGCGCGTCGCCTAATCGCGTTGCGTCCTCGCCTGCGCACCCAATTGGCACCTGCGCACGTCCTTTTCCGGAGCGAGCGGCTGCCGGAAAATCTGACGAACAACTCACAAAATTTTTCTACTTTTTCGTAAAAGGACAATTTTTACAGCCTTGAAATTATGCTAGAATTGCCTATTTTAATAAACAACTAGTGACATTATTGAAAGATCTAATCTTGAATAGGAAATTCCATTGATAAAAATAGTTGTAGGAAGTAGCCCAAATTTAAATTATTGAAAATTCCAAAGTGTTACTAGAAGTTCTATCTGTGCCATGTTTATAAACGTATAGGCATTGTTATTGCAAATAATGTAAATAAATTCGGGCCATTGTTGAAGAAATTCGGGTCATTGTTGCGGTAGTACTCCAAAAACATTAAATATTCGTTTCAAATTCGAGGGGCCACATCATTTTTATCTATCGACGAATATGATTTTTGAAGGGAATCCTGTGTCCTGAATGAGTGAAAATGTTCGAATGCAGGTTTTGAGGAAAACCGCGCTTTCGCTAACAAGGATCCACAAAACAATGACAACAATACGAACACTGGAAAGTAATACGCTACGTACAGAAGAAAGGAAGAGAAGAAAATAACTTTTTAGATATCAGGGACCCGCAATATCTATTTTTCTGTCAAAACATTGAGACATTTTATCTGGAAAATTTCATAAGTATCTCTTCACGAAGTACAAACAAGAAAGCAACAACTGACAACTAAGTTATCGCTATTCTGAAGCACATTTTTTAATAATAATATAATAATGATATTGCCTACATAGAGCGGCGAAACTCAGACTTTAAGACCTGTACTTCCGTTCAATTTTACACTCTCACGCTTACCCCTCCAGAATTTTGAACAAGTGAAAGTTGATTTTAATGTTATTACTAGCCACGTGACGGCTTTCCATTGTCTTTCTGACTTCAACAGATATACAATAATAACTTTTAGGGGAATTCGATTATTTATGCCGTCTGAGTAGTCACATCTTCTGTCATACACTGACTCACAGTAGCCAGTTAATTTCAAAGACGTAAATTATTGCAAAAAATAGTTGCGCCCGATATCTACACAAAAATTAGTTAACCAAAATTATTGTAAATAAGCTATAACTTCTGCGGCTGTGGTGTTTGTGAAGCTTTGATGGTATAAAGGTTATCGTCGCTTAATAACATTTCTATTATCCAAATTATTTAGAACTTCGGTTTTCACACTCAGAAATATCGCTCTTTCCTGAGGCGAGTTTGACACTCCTGAACCACGACATAAAAATGAACGATCATTTTCAGGCTACTTTGTACTTGTCATTGTTTATTCCTGGAAACCAAGTAACAATATCACATGCGTCCAACGCTCGACTTTGATATGGTCGCTGCATTAATTGCAATATGCATTCCTCAACCATTCGGATAACACTTATTTGGTTTGTTTTTTTTCGAGTGTCCGAGATAAAAGCTATTCGCAAATTGATCCAACTTTAGTGGTCAATAGATGTTGAATGTAGCGCAATGGTCCATCGAATTTACGCTTAACTTGTCGCAGTTTTGAAAAGAAATTGATAAAAGCCATTTTTCAACGGAACAAAGTTGCAGTCCATTCAGTGGATCATTTACGCTCTAATTCGCTTACACCGCTAGTAGTCTTCCGAGCAAATGTATAGTAATGAATAGCCTACGGGATGTATAGTAATGAATAGCCGAGGGGGTTAGCATTTCCATTGTTTCTTCTCAGAGATGCAACAAAAAAATGGATCTAATTTCTATGAAAAATATATTTTTACAACATTGTCTTTTACAAATGTACTCTCCCCCTTATAAAATTAAAGTCGCTCTGGCAGCTTTTTCTTTTTTCGGTAAATCGCTAAGAAGTCGATGTTATTTAAACGATTGGTGCCCGTACACAATTTTCTGAGCGAAAGTATCCAACTCTTAACTCTATTTCCTTTTCTCTCTATCACTATTCTCTACGAAGATTCCTAAAACAAGAAACGCAAGTGCACTACATTGTCAAGAGCGTACGTTGAACTCACAAGAGTCCACAATTTTGCCAAAAGAAGCTTTTAAGAAGAATTTGCTTTGTTCTGTGAGGGTAAATCTTTCCGAAATAAAGAGTCATTTGTAAAGTAAAACACAATACACTTTCTACCAACATGAGAAATTAAACGTGAGAACAAAACTGCTGAACTTCTTCAGTTGAATTCGTAATTATAATAATAATAATAATAATAATAATAATAATAATAATAATAATAATAATAATACAATTATAAATATTGCAAACTACTTCAAAGCCACCTGTAGGTAAAAATTGCCTACCCGGAAGTCGCTTCCGATCTTTTTTTTAATAATAATTTAAATTAATATTATTTAATTAAATTTTATTTAAATTTGATGGCAAAAGAATAACGTGTTAATTTAAAATTTTTCACTTAACCTTCTACAGACTTGAATTAACCCGTTGAGAGCGCATCTTTCGCTTCAGATCACTTCGCGATATTTTTATATCTTCCGCGTTCTGTGACCGATCTCCAGCTGAAAATAATCAAGATAATCAAATCAACAACTTTTAGTTTCCTTCCTTACCTCGCATCCATGGAATTTACAGAACACGTCCAACACATTCAAATTTGCAATGAGGTACAAAAAGGACAATTCTCTATTAATCGTACAATTCATCAATTATAAGCATTAACCGTCTTATCATAAAACTAACATGTAAATAGGAAAAGAGAACCAATAAATATTTGTTAGCTATTTTAAATGAATTTCCATGAGTTCCCATTCACTTGTAAATTATAGGAATATAATATTTATCTTAATAATCTCCTTGATCAAACCAATCTTTCTGATAAAAATCAAGTCTTACTATTTAAGTATGATAATGACTGTAGAAATTCCTTAAACCTTGTCTTTTCGCAACTAGAAATATTGTGTGTAAAATTGAGTACAATGAACAAAATATTAAAGCACATTTCCCAAAGAAATCTCTTGAGGTTCCTGAAATAAATACTGAATTAATATATTTAAACCCATTTTAATCAGTTTCTTAACTTTTCATGATAACTGTAATTATCCCAAAATTTTATTTGATAATATGCAGTCAACACAAAGAAACTAATTTTAAAAGTTTGTTCTTTACAAGAATTGTATACTAATAAATGAATATACCAATTCATATATTTCTTAATGACGGCAGACCACTCCAAAGTTTATTTTCCAACTGCGAAAGAGGAGGTACTTATGGACAACAAAACTTATTTAGCTTGCCGTAAATATTGCTCTGAAGTTAAGACGTAGTGAGCTAACTTCAAAAAGTTTTAATGGGAAAAATTATAATCCTCCTACAACGTGCTTTTGCATGCTATGCAACGCAAGCGTAGGGTGTGTTTATTTCTCTGTAAAAATACCCAAAATTGTTCGCCGTGAGAGGATGAAACAAATCGGCCTGTTTTGTTTGAGAATGGAGCGATTGGATAGATGAAAGATCAACGGTAAAAAATTTGCATTTCCTTTTTTACAACATGTTTAAAATTTGTCCTTTCAACACCTTCGGTATTTCATGAAATTGTTAAGCACTAAAGAAGTGAAATAAAAATCCATTTAACGAATCAATTATTAAAAGGGTTAATAATGTATCAACTAAAATTCGTCAATTAAAGGTAATAGCTTTTGAGGGTATTCCAATGACAATGTTATTTTTTTTTATTTATTCCTCAACATTTACCAATTTCCAGATAAAACCTTCAAATTGTAACAAATTTCGAACTAAATGTCTCAGAATTGGTATCCTTTATAGAAGCATTATTTATCTTATCTGTAGAAAGAACACTAATATTCGAGAATGTTCGTATGTTGGTAAATAATAAACCAAGGTATATCGGAAGTGAACTAAACTACCTAATATTTAAAACACGCACTACGCAAGGCGCAATAACCCCGGAAAGTCTAAACACGTCGCACATGAACTCCGCGTCTCGTGGAGCACATGAACTCCGGTTCAAGTACCTCCCGATCACAGGAAGCGCCGGCGCAAACAAGCCCTGTGTTCAACATCCGGTCGTGACACGGGTGCAGCTGCTCTAGAGATCGAAGGTGCTAACGAACAACAGGAGACGAACGGTCGTCGACTCGACGTCCTGTCCCCACAAACACATTGCGTAACGCTTGTTTTGACGCGCACTTGAGTGTCCACTGCGATCACGCCAGAGCTGATAGCTGTAATAGCTAATCTGCAAGTTTAAACAAATAGTCGCGTAAACAGGATTCATTTTTTCTTTGATAACAGTTTTGGCCTGATTACGCAAAAATTACTACTTTTTAATCTTTGACACCATATGTTGATGCATCCGTATGTTATCAATTCGTAAATGGAGAGAACTTTGGTGTATCAAGTTTCAACAATTAGTCGTGTAACCAGGATATATATTTTCTTTGATAACAGTTTTCGCGTGATTATGCAAAATAGCACTGTTTTTTAATATCTTTGGTACCATGTGGCACCAGTGATGCATCCGTATGTATCAATTCGTAAATGGATGATTTGTAACATATGCTTTATAATCGAGGCTAAGTGGGAATAAGATTCTAAACACAAAGTAATGGACTGATCTATTAAACGAAGGCTGGGGCACTCACAGATTGTGATAATTGGCAAACACGACAATGGTTTGTAATGTAATCTCTTTCTTTCTTCATATTCGAATCTGAGAAACTGTCACTAGCAATCTTAGTACAGTTATCACCTCCTAATTTTGAGATTTTTATATTAATGTAGCCAATGAAATGCCATTCAACACACATCAATTACTTATTTGAAGCACATGAAACACCTTTCCATTGGACTTCACAATGTAGAAATGTGAACAAAATGTATCATTGCCGGAACTCTCTCCTACAACTGCAGTGCATGACGTGTCACGACAATCTGTAAATGACAGTGCAACTTAACAGAAGTTTCAGATGTCTTATGATGTACGGGATGTGGGAGCGGATACCTGCACAATACCTGACGAAGTGTATTGGGCATTCTGTTGAAAACATCAACCATCATTGTGATGAGTATTGTTTTCGTGAAAGATCAGTTCATGCACAGCACTGTGTACTGCGGAGTAGAGTAACATTTCACTTCTCAGATGAAGTAATTTCAAATGACACTGAATCCCCCCAAGTGCACGTGTTTTGAAACGGACGAGATTCTGTCCACTTGACCCAAACTAATTCTTTAACATATTTCTGTCACGGAATGTTCCTTCCTACGATTACATTGACCGGTATTCTTGGCGTATACCGACTGCATCCAGTGGCCAATTTCTTCTAAGCCGTTTACCTACCTCCCAAGAAAACATAGCCCGACATCCCGTTCCACGTTCCTCGTTAGTATAAGGATTGATTTCTATGTTTACCGATGTCCGCTTAATATTATATTGATCGATAATAATTGATTCTATCTATTTTCAAGAAATATTTGTATGTCCTTTTAGAGCACTGTCAATGTTGAAAACACCGCTTAAAATTTTGTGAAAACAAAATTTGATACCTCCTATCACGAATATCTTTTTACTCCCCTGACTTAATTCTAGACAATACCGGTGCTTCTGCCATGTTCATGTGTGTTCGAGATTTTCTCTAGACTGATGCGAGAACATCTATTTGCGCTACTTATGGAAACTTGCAGTCAAGTTATGACAAGTTATGACAGCGGGATGTAGTTAAGTTTAATGAGATTACTAAATGGGAAGCTGAGGTGAGGGAAAACTGACCGAGGGATGAAGGCGATTCCCCATAGTATGTCCTCCTTCCTTCAATCCAGGTAATGGCCGGAAATTTGTATAGACTTGATCCAATAATGTCATTTGAGTATGTCTTTTCCTCAGAGCCCCATCCCGGTCATCCGAATCCAGCTCTCTTGGCTCGTCTCGCTTCACGTCACTAGCCCTCCAACGGAGTGGGAGAAATTTCTACCAATTAATTTATCACTAGGGCCGCGGTTCGAAACGAGAACCAACTAGTGGCGGGTCAATACCGTTTTGTGCGACGCGACACCACGAAAACAGCGCGAGGCGAGCAGCAGGTAAACAAGAGGTCGGCTTCGGGCGAGACCAGCCCCGCCCCCGTCCTCATCCTCACTACCGCCCTCACCGCACCAGGGGTGTCGAAACGCCGGCCCGATAAGGCGTTTTTACGTTTCACGTAAAATGTGAAATAAATTACATCATATTTCCTAACATTAATAGTCAATTACTATTATTGTCAATAATAATTGATTATATGAATATAATAAGTGAAGGTTAATCATATAAAAAATGGCACATCCAACAACCACACATCAGTAACCATATCAGTAACGTTGACTTATTGAAATCCTTCTGTGAAGAATGGACTATCATGGACTTGTTTGCAACAAAAAATGAGAAGTAGCAAAGTAACATATGGAAAAATGTGCCACAAACCTGTATTATGTAAAATTCAACATTAAAACTAGTACTATCTACTTCTCAACAGTCGATCGAAGAAATACGAGTACAAGTATATACTCCTAATAATAAGTGCATTTATTGTCTCATTTCCATTTATTTTTAAATTTCATCACCTTTGTAGTTATACGTTTTCCTTCATTAAAGATTCTTCATTCTTCAACAATTACAAAACTTCAAAAGAGATTCTGATTTTAAATTTTAGTCACATTATCTTACTGGATTCTCATTGAATGAATTATTTTCACAAAAAAGTACACTTTTCCCAGAGTACCGCTAAAGGTTTCAAGAGGTCATTTGTGAACCCGAAATCACGCCCCACTCTTCATAAACAACTTCGGCCGCAGAAGACAAGAACATCAGTTATACTATCCGGTTCCATAGAGGCCTTCCGATATTCACAATTCAATTCCATTAAGTGAATTTGTGGTGTCGTTTTTTAATACAATAGATATTCTTTTCGGTGGTACTTATAAGGATGCTCAGCAATAGGACCCGCAAGAAGCACAAGTTTATGGATGTTTTGGATGTTTATTCCGATAATTAAGACAATTCGTGGACATTTTGCTGTCCGGCTAAAATGAGTGATTCAGCATTTCTTAAAAAAATGGCTGAAGGAACGTTTATTCACTTCATTGTACATTGTGCTAACGTTGGTGTGCTTCATTTTTTGACCCGAAATGGCTCCCCCTTTTATTCTTTGCGAAATGTCGCTAATTAGAGCAGAGAGCCGAGGCGTGACACCCCTGCCCCAGGCGGCGCCGGAGCAGGTAGAGACGCGCCCACGTGCGGCCCCGCGCTGCCACGAAGCCTCAACAAACGTCTCATTACTTCGCTTTCGCGCGGTCTCCGCCCTTTGTCCGGCGTCTCCACGACGCTTCGCTGCCCCTTCCGCACCCACTCCCGCACGAGCACCTAGCCCTCGCGCCCCACCCGCGCTCGCCGGCACTCGCCCCCGCGTCTCGCCCCGCCCACGCCTCCACTCCAGCTCCTGCGCCTGCGCCAACCCGCGCGCCAACCTCCACGCCAGCCCTCGCACCAGCCTGCACAAACACTATCGCAAACGCACCAGCCCTCACCACGCCAGCACCCCCCACGCCCCACTCCCCCATGCGCCAACATCCGACCGCGCAGCAGCCCCGATCGTTCGCGCCAGTCGCCCCCACGAGCAACAGTCGCCTCCACGCGCCAACGCCGCCGCTTACCGCGCCAGTTCCCCGCCCCACGCGACAGCCCCCCACGCGACAGCACCCCACGCGCCAATCCGCCCCACGCGAAATACGAGTACAATTTCCGTGGTTAACAACTCTTCTCAGTGCGGGGAATTTGTATTATTCTAGTGGCTTGCAGGTGAAGGCGTGTGCTATTTTTATAACGTGTATGGTAAGTGAAAAAAATTGATGAAATCGTTTACTACTGCGGAATTTTACCTCTCGTTCTACTAAAGAATTGCCACTTTTACTACAAAGGGAATCGCTCGCTATTAAGGAATTGATCAATGGCAATTCTGTCCAGCTGGAGGAGTTAATGGACGTGCACCTCAAGATGAAAACTAGTAAAACTTAAAAAACTGAATTCTTGAAAAACTGTTTATATTTTGAAATCATCGGATATTATGCACCAAAAATGATAATAATGTTTACTACTCGTAGAGCGGGTGTTGACTATATTTCAAATCGCTCTTCCTTTGAAGTAGCACTGAATTACTGTGTGGAGTACATGTGTACACATTCAATTAGTGGAAAATCAATAATCAAATTACCCCATGTTTCGTGAGTAATGCTTTTTCGATAATATAATATTAACACAAAGGTATATCAAATCAACGGAATATTTTGTACATATGCACACACAGAGCTATCACCAACATAATGAATGCATCCTTTGGCACAACATTGTGAACTCAATGACTAATGTAGAAAGAAAAAATTTCATTAACTATATATTTAATTTACTCCAAAAAATTTTGGGCAATTTAAAGTTATTTCGTAACAATGTCACAGAGCGGAAATACTAATTTCAGCAGTCCTTATAAGTTTTCAGTTATCAGGACGGAGAGGCCGGTACAGGTACAGGGGCCGGTTTTAACCATGTCTTACAACAGTCACCGTTTAGTTTTATTAAGACGACGTCCATGTATGGAAGTTATTACACGGCATTACTCGCGCTCCAGCACAGCAGTTATTTCCGGTCACGAGACTTCCACTGAGGGACCACAAAAAGTTGTTTTACCAAATACGGTCGTCACATTACGGCAACCACGAACTTTTTGAGATGTCGAATTTGCTGAGTTTACCTCCTGAGTGCCAAAATAAATGAAAAAGATTTTGCTGAAGCCAGAAAGAAACATTAAAACATATAGTATTATTTCTCCAGAGTTCCTCTCGTACCACAGAAGTAAAAGGCTACAAAATTACTCACAAGACTGTCCTAAAACGTTTTAGTAAACGCTGAAAACGAGATTATTTTAAAAGAATTATATGGAATTGCTTGCCGAAACATATGTTAGAGCTGTAAGTGGTATTCCTGGAATCGATATTGAACATGGGAAAAAATCCACAATATTCGGTACATTCAATGTCGTACAATCATGTTATTTTAATGATAAAACGGTAATTATATAGACGCCAAATGCAGAATTTTCATTATTTCACCTACTTTATTCCCTTACGAGTACTACCACTGTTTAAGCGTATTAAAATTTCGACAATATATTTTATTTCATATGTAACTAGATATGAAAGGAAGCTAGAAAAAAACTTATTTGTAGAAGAGTAGAACAAGCAAACGCGGTATTTTTTGTGTATTTCTAAAAAAGAAAAAAAACTTCCAGAACGCGTTAGAAGAGATGGTAGAACATCATCCACTGAATTAGAGGAAGCGAAGAACGGTCCACACACTGAAAATCACATTCGACCCCACAGCATCCCGCCATGCCCCGCCATGAGTCACCCTCCCCTCCAATTCACTCGGCAAACTACTGCTTCCTCTCTTCGTTCAGCCTCTCCCTTCGTACTAAAGGCGTATATTTTTAAAAAGCTCGTTTCGCTTGCACTGTGTTCCTCTTTTTTCTCTTTGGAGCCGTGTTTCTTTGTGGAGAAGCATCGCCCCGTGGGCCAATTCGGTGTCACCGAAACCACCACCACCACCGCTCCGCTTTCTTATTTTCCACCTTTCTGGAGAAACCGCACCTCACCACCGCAGTAACAGCCGCCTCGTCCGCACTGCGAACCTTCACCCAAAGCTCACCCCCCGCTCGCCATCAGCCCACTTCACCCAGCCACCCGACGTGACCCCGCCACCCACCATGTTCTCGTCTCTCTTCACGTCCCCGACACCCACCTCGTCCCCGACACCCACCACGTCCCCGACACCCACCACGTCCCCGACACCCAACCACTTCCCCGTACACCCACCACGTCATGTAATCGTTGCTCCACGCCCT
>BOPP01000300.1:195401-220401 GCA_017312745.1 Gryllus bimaculatus | reverse complement strand
ATTATTTACAAAGTGTTTTTCTAATTTACTTTATAAATATTTACACCACTGATCACCTGAAGATTACAAACAACTTTTATTAAATATTTATTAAAATATATTTATTTTTTTATAACTGTTTTTTATGTAATATTCGCAAATAAACTGTTTTTACAAACCATCTTAACCAAGAAGGGAGTTATTCTTTAAAGTGATTAAACGATATTCCTACAATTAGGAGTTTAAAAATAAAGTTGTACGAAAGGCATTTTTTAATCTTCAATACCAACGAGAAGATGCGAAATAGAATTTATGAGTCACGGAGAGAAAAACAGAGAAAAGGAGAGAAGACACGACTAATTAATGCATGAATATATGAGCGGACGTGTAATCCAAATAGGCGCGAAAGAATTTTGAACAATATAAAAAAGTACTTAAAAGGGAAATAAATGTCAACGAAATAAAAATAACAAAAAGTACGTATGAATTTGTAAAAAAACATTAATATTGAATTTGGAATTACTCAAATACAAACTTACCACTAAAAACTAAAGTTTCCAGTGCTTTCGTCAGCCTTTTGAAAGTTAAATTAATAATGGTTTACTACGTGTATGCTCGCTGTTTGGGCTTATTTTACAGAGAGCGAATATAACCTGTATATCAATATGAAATAAAAAATAGAATTCATTAGTTTCAGATATGCAAGTGTAATATTCCGATGGCTCATTCGATGACGTTTGAAATATTAAAAATACTTTATTAAGGAATGGGGGAAATTTTAAAATTCAATATCTCTTATATGGTTAAAAGCTTCCACAATGTATACAAGTTAAATAATTCGTACGTTTTGCATTGTAATATTTCTTCACGCTGTTTGTGGAATGTCAGCAATATTCATCGGTCCATTACGTAAATTACTCGATAACATTCAAAAAATATAAAACGCACGGAGATATTGAATAACTTGTAACAAACGTCATTGTGTTTTTGAAAATGTAATTTCATCTGTATAAATTGCAAAAACAAAACTCCAGGGTGGTTGGTTCAAATTTAAACAAAATGATACGGTTGAATAAAAGATTAATTACACTGTATGACGGCATATTTCACTCCCCTATGTCAAAAACAAGGAAAATAATTTAAAAAAATATTATTAACACTATTAATTTCCTGCGAGTAATAATCTCCAATAAATTCTGTCCTTCAATATTGTCTTACAGACATTCGAAACAAGATTACCAGAATATGCAGCACTCTACAGCAAAAATAAAAACAAATTAAATAACGTTCATCAGTGTAAATGAAATCAATCAATCAGAGAACACCTTCTATGAAACGAAAGGCGGAGGTGGCACAAACGCGCGTCGGTTGTCTCCCAGCCTGTGCATGCCAATTCCCCGTAGCGACTGCCCCGCCTCACTTGGCGCTCACGGGGTGCGAGACGAGCGGAGTCGAGCCGGGCAGTCGACAGCCGACAGGCGCGGCGCGCTGTCAAGTGGAGACAAGCGACGCGGGGGCGCGGCGCGCGGGGGCGCCCACTCGGCCGCGGGCGGGCAGGTCGTTATGGGGCGGCCAACGAGCAACGCCGCGGGCGCCACGACCACCGCCCACCTCCGCCCACGCGGCGCGCCGCGCGCCGCCCCGGGCGAGGCAACAAGTGCCCAGCTGGGCGCTCGGCCGCGAGGCGCGTCTGTTGCATCCCGCACCAAACCCTCAACCCTCCCTTGCTCGCTCATTGCACCCTCCCACGAGCACTCGTCTTTCCCGCCCACACGTTTTCGTTCTCCTGCTCTTCTAAGCTTTTCGGCTCCTCACCGCTCCCTTCCGCCCCTCACGCTCCCTTCCGCCCCTCACGCTCCCCCTCTCACTCACATACACACAAATACACACACACACACACACAAAAACCCCTTCTGTTTCGAAGACACCTGTAAGCGGTCTCCCGCACGCGCCCCTGAAACTTCGCGCTTGCTCTCTCACACGCCCCGACAGCCTGGCTCTGAACGTTCACCCACCTCGATGGAGCCGCGATCCCACTTGAGCCCGCTTCAGCCGCCGACATCGCTGCTACCGCTTGCAGCCGTAATCCCCCGCACGCCCTGACCTCCAACGCTCATTCATTTCAGCGTCCCGCGCAAGCTGTGCGCCTCGTTGCCCGCCACTCCGACGGCCTCGTGTGTTCCCCCGAGCGACGAGCGACCCATCCGTTTCCCTTACCCCACCGCGCCCCGCTCCCACCCCGCCACACCACGCCACGCGTTACCCCAGATTCCCGACACAAACTCTCCACTCGCTCACAGCAGCCACGAGTCCCTGCTTTAAACCTCTCTCCATCATTGTTCCCTCTTCTACTGACTTGCACCCTCGTGTCACATTCTCCTTGCACTTCACTATTCTCCGTTCACATTCAATTCATCACCCAACATCCCTCTCGACCTGACACCGTACCTTGCTCCTCCTGTCCCGCACGTCCCCTCTTGCCGGTTCCCGTTTACCCGCTTCATCACGCCTCAATTTGCGCGCTTGGCCGCCGTGGAGGCAACAAGTGCCGCCCGAGCCCTCGGGGGCCGCCGCCAGCCATCTGCGCACCCTCGCGCCGCGCAGCCGAGTGTCCTCTCGGCCACGCGCCATCGCGTGGAGCTTTTTCGAAAGCCATCGGCCCCGGGCGCGACGCCACGCGACTGTCGACATCCCCGGAGAGGGGGGATGCGCGCCGCTGCCCCAGCCCACCGCCCAGTCCTGTTCGGTCTCATCGACACTCCGCTCACACACACACACCCCCCAGTGCCCCCACATGGCATGTCGTCCCTCAGGCCTTACATCTCCTGCCACCCCGCATCGCCCCTCACTCCCACATCGTCCAACATCGTTCCACACCTCCACACTGCTCCCAACCAACACCCTCACCCCATATTGTATCCCACCCCCACATCTTCCTCCACCCCCACATCGCCTCTCATTGGCACATCGTCCAAAAGAGTCCGACTCCTTCACATGGCCCCTCCACCCCACATCGCCCCACCTCATATTGTCCCCCACCCCCCACATCGCCCCAACCCCCACATCCCAACGCCTCCACCCCCACATTTCCCCACCGTCCACAACCCGCATTGCCCACAAAACCCACATCCCTCACCCATATTGTCTCCCACTCCCCTACTCCCACATCCACCTCATTCCCTACATCGCTCCCTCACCCCCACATCGTCCCCCCCCACTACATAATCCCCACACCTACGCTATTCCCCCACCATCTCACACATCCTCCATTCCCATCAGCCCTTCCTACCCATCCTCTCCCGCCACACCCGGTGTGTACCCACACGCCCCCCCCCCCCCCGCGGCGGCGCGTCGCCCCGTGATGTACGCTTTGAAAGCCCTTAAACGAAACAATTTAACCCAATTCATCACTTCAAAAGCTGCCAAATTACGTCGGCGCCGGACGTCTAACGACTGCGGCGCGCGCGGCGCCCGAAATTATAGCGCCTCCTTCGCTTAACGACGCGATTACCGCCGCGCGCGATGCATATGGAACGTGCGAACAAAGGGCGCCGCGCGCGCGCTATTTATATTTGTGTTTATTATTGGGCTATCGCTGCCCGCCCGATTGCAGCAGGGAGTTTGCGGTGGGGGAGGGGGGAAGAGAGATTTGGTGCAATGATAGTGGGAGTCCATGTGGAAGAGAAGTTCGATAGTCAATGTTTAATGCAGTCCCTTAAAAGAGAGATCACGTATGGTCATAAACAACTACTCAGTTATAGCTATCAATATATCAATACGTACTCCCTGGCGCCCTTGGTTGAACAGCAAATTCAAACTTCGGATTATTACACGTTTAAAATACTATTAATAAAATGTGAAATCCAATTTCATTGTAGTTCTTTAATGTTAACTGTCATTAATTTGTTTTAAAATTCAAAACGTGTAACCGAAGACATTTACATCACAAAGAAGAGAAGAAATTTACATTTCGTTGAATTCTCGCTTTCACACGATGTTCTTTAGTGCCGCTTATCAGTTGAAGAGAAACCAGCTTATTGGAATATTTTCATTACTCAATTGCGTTAATCATTATTTATTTTTTGACCCGACAGCAACAGTGCGAATTCGATCAGTTCAATTCATGATAATTGTTTTGCAACACCAAAAGATGAGAGATTTTGTTTACTGAATCTTATATAAGGTTAAGTTATAAATTTTAAATCGAACAGTATAAGTCTCAAGAAATAAAAAATAGTGTTCTATAAAAATGTTTGGGTTCGTGTTTGTATTGTCAACAAGACATTTATAACGTACATAGGAATGAAAATGAAAAAGTGAAGTTCAACGAAACGTAAACAAAATGTACAAAAACGTGTGGTATACAGGTTGTCAACATCAAAACATGAAACTAAAGAATCAATAGTCTAAAAAATGCATCAAAAATAGAAACCATCAAGGAGCGTAAACAGTCATCGCGTTCTTTTTTGCTTCCCTCGAGGCCGAATATGCAAAAGACAGCCCTTTGAAACATCGGAAAAGATTTTTTAAATAAATGAACTCCACAAACATCAAAGGAAGGCAACACAGAATAATGTTCGTGAATCGCGAAAGATAAACAGACGGGTTTCCAAGCCAAGTTTTCGACTCCGCAGGTCGGAAATGAGAAGAGGAGTGTTGCTGATGGCAGAGAGCGATTCCACAGGCTGCCACTCAGCTGGGAGGGGGGGGAGGGGGGAGGAAGAGAGACGCCGGCCAATTCCAACGGTGATGGAACCGAACGCCAAGCAATCGGCTGAAACCAATACTAATAGACACGACTTCCCTTACAGTTTATTTGGTTTACGGGATATACATAAGTTGCACGTCAATAGTCATTATGGCAACATTGTCTAAATGCAAAGGGAAATTTTACAACAATGCAACGTTAACTTCGTATACATTCCATTACATTGTTCTCATTCTGTGTAAAAGAATAAAACAACGGCGATTGCCGTGTACGGATCCGAAGAACCCACTCTTTGAGAGATCATTTAATTAATTTCTCTGTTGCAATATGAAAAACCCACAGAACAAAGAGAAGCTTTCTCATACACTCAAGAACGAAATAATCAGTTATTGTCTGTCTTGCGTACTTCGTCCAAAACAAGAAATAATGTGTTGAAATTGCTAATGAAGTTTTTAATTGGAGATGAAATATTAAAAATAATATTTTAAACTAAAACCTGGACACATAAAAAGTAATTATACCACGAAATTCCATACAACAAATATTCAAATATCTCATTCACAGTCAGTTGCATTCCTAAATGTAGTATTGGTTGCCCAATACCAATTTTTCGAAATCAATTCGCCAAAAAAATACATAAAATCTCAATACTTTACTAGCACTGCACCACAAAGGATCATAATTCCTCTTTCTTACGAAACGAATGCGTAAAATTCACTTTGGTACTCTTATTTTTTCGCAGAGCAGCGAAAGCAATAACATCACAAGCAATATCGCAAAAGACGTAAATCCGCAGTAAACCTCTGCGGCTACAACTGCCGCGTTCGCACAGGGGAGGGGCAGGGCGGGGCGGGACGGGCAGACTTTCGAGGGCACCCCTCCCGTTGCAGAGGTCGCGGTCGGGCGCGGGTGGGGGCCCATGACCGGGCGTTCGCAGTACAAGGCGGCGGCAGTGTCATAACGGTGACAGGCTGCAACAATGAACGGCCCATCGGGAAACAATTGCCCGCGCTGTAATGCTGGCGCGGAGGTAGGGGGAGAGCTTCGCCGGCGCCAATGCGCGGCCATTGTTACAAATCAGTGGCAGCGGTGGCGGTGGCGGCGGTGGCTGCAGCAGTGGCGCGGCCCGATGTGTGAATAATGCCGCCCATATGTCGGCCTGGCGGTGGAGCGAGAGGCATTTGTCGGACCCCGCGCGCCCGCCGCCGCTGGGCACCATCCATATGCATGGGCGCGCGTGCCGCCCTGGCGGTGCCGTCCCCGACGCGAGCGTGGCGCCCCGCTGCCCTGCAGCCCCTACGAGGACGCGCTGACGCCAGGGCTCGCCACCAAGGAGGACACAAGTACTGCCAATGGTAAGTCTAGTTGTAGTGGAGGTAAAGGGTATAGTAATGGCCGTAACAACAGGATATGATTAATCAGATAATGGTGGTGGTAATAGAATGGCACCAGTCACTATAGTAATGACGCGGGTAATGAGTGATGATGGTGATGGTTCTGGAAGACTTTGTATCTAATAGTGGCACTGTTCGTAGTGTTTTTGTTGTTCTGGTTCTGGAAATGATGGTAATGATGACGATAGTAGTGGTAGCAATGACAGCAGTCCCAATGGTATTGTTTTACTTTTGTGGCAGTATTGGGTATGTGAAAAGTCATGGTTACGGGAGTGGCAACCGTTTGGAGGGAAACAAAGCGCAGGGAATGGAGGATGGGCAACGCTGAAAAATTTGACAAAACTAATGGCGATAATTGAGACGGCGATCGGCCTAACAGTCAGTAATTGAGACGACAGTCGGACGAAAGTGATGTTTGAGGTGACATGAAGCGTAGTGATCGGTTCGTTTACCACCCACCTCTCTACGTATGGTTCAAATCCCAATCGATGCATATGAAATTTGTGGTGGAAACCACAGATTTGTGCCTGATTTTCTCAGGGTTCTATCGTTTCCTCTGCCTTTCATTACAGTACTGTCACATCGTAGTTTGTGATAGTATTATCATCATCCATCACTCATACATCAAAACCGCGTATCTCAAGAATGAAAGTCCTTATTTATTTAATTACCTCAAGTCAAAAATTAGAGGTGATGATGATGATGATGATGAGGTGCTTGTGGTGATGGTTATTAACTGTATTGAGAGCAGCGAGGGGGGCAGAACAGTAAGCAAAGGCTGAAAGAAAACAGCGGCAGAGGCTGGCAGGGGCGAGCGCCGCTGCCTCCGAGGCCGAAGGAGGAAGCGGCGGCGATGGCAGCGCCAGCGCTCCCGCAGCGGCAGCCGGGTGCGCCAGGCCGTCCTACGCGTGGGTCGCTTTTCTCCCCAAGCGAAAATAACCGCCATTATGTCGTAAATTATTCAAAAAACCGATGATTTATGAAGGACACGCCAAACTGCGTTCGATATATATATACAAGGGCAAGTTTCAAAAGTTACGCCCACCGGCGGGGCGGCAGTGACGCGGCAACTCGCCCGGCTTCGGAAGCAGAAGTTCCAGGGCGGGCGAAGTGCGTTTTCGACGACGCGTTGCTGTGGGGTCGACCGACGCTGTGTCACGCGCGGAAAAGCGAAGATCCGCTTCGGCGAGCGTGCGGTGTGGAATTTCCGCCCACGATTCCAGACGAATGTCGCCGGGGCACGAAAGAAGTCTAAGAACAAGCCTGCCAACTTTATTTTGATTTCGTGGTTCCTTTCACTTCCTGTCGCTTTTTTTTTGCCCAAGAACTGATGTAACGAGACAGACTGCGTATATCCTTGGTATGAAAATATTAAATGCGTTTCTGTTGTTGTTTTTTTCACAATTAGCATTATTATTGTTTACAACATTTTCTCTAAAATAGAACATGCTTCTTTATGATGCTAATAATTACATAGTTTTGTAAACATTTGAATAATTTCATTCATTACATATCAGTTAATTTTCGAAATATCCGAATTAGGAGAAATTTTATCACATGCATATAAATCAAATACATGTGACGACCCCCTGCTTTTCTATTCAATGAATTGTTTAGCGCAAATGATTCAGATCAAATTTACTCGAAAATTTCATTTTTATCGTCATTAGGCTCAATCGCATTTGTCACGTCCCATGATGACTACAACAGGCTATTTGTCTCTGATAGCGAATTGGACTTCCATGTCGGTCGCTTCCAGAAACATTTGTCGAGCGCATTGGCCCCCCGCTAACCGCGCTATTTTCGAGATAATCACGCTTATTGATGAGCGAGGGCTCCTGTAATTGCGACAAAAGAGGATTTGGATCAAGCGCCAATCAACTCAACGCGGTAATGGAGTTCCGCGTGGGTGGACAAAGCGCGCTGTCGATGGCCCCGACAGACGGATGAAGCGGCCAGCCGACGGCCACCGAATGAAAAGTCGCCCGCGAGGCGGCCTACAGATTACTTCAACGGAGCGGGGCGGCTGCCTGCATGAAAAATGAAGGCCACCTTTTGCCTTATGAACATTGTGACCATGCCTTTTTTCCACGGGCGTCCTCATTCTCTACAAGAGACTCTTATTCCCCGACCCTAAAGCACTATTTCATCCTTCAAGAAAGGCTTTTAAGGAAATTGCACTCGCGAACTTTTGTCAGCTCTTCAGTTTGGAAACGTCTTGATACGCAGAGATTTGCAGAGCGTCAATGTACGTCCACGGCCGGAATCAAAGCTGCGTCAATTTCGCGGATAACCGGTCCTTGGCGGCGCAGAGTGACCACTAACTCACCCATGAAATTCAGCAAAAATGCTGGAGGTCACCTGGAAGGCGCTCAGCTCCCCAATTCCGCAGCGAAGCTCTTACCTGCAACAAAAGAACGGCGCTTACTTTGGGTAATTGTGAGGAGGCGTGACGGCAGCGCTTTAAGAGCGCCGCGGAGGGAAAGCGGACATGGCACGAGGCGACAAAGGGGCGCCAACGCAAACAGGCCCTTTCCGTATTTTCAAATGCGGCGGGATGGGACCTCTTAGAGAGAATGAAAGCCCGCGCTGAAATGAGGTGCTTGTTGTCTGGTGTCAATAAGGCCAACAGACCATTTTTGTGACTTGTTTTGTTACAACCAATAACTGTCAATAATCTTCAACGAATGTATGCAACTAACAAATTGATAAATTTTATACATACAGATTCATTCTGCACTACACTCGTACATTCTATTTTTTTAGTGTTCGCGAGAGAGAAAGTCAATAACAGCAATAAAATATCAGTAATAATAATAATAATAATAATAGAGGCTTGTTTCTTTAAATATTAAATAATATCAAAAATACTAAGGAAGCAAAACCAAAGAGGATTAATTGAGAATTTTCTTAAAAAATGTAGTATGATTCGCTATTGATCTGTAACTCAATTGTTCACATCTGATGATATTTTGAATGCACGTAAACGTTTGTGAAAATATTTAATAGAAAATGTACTCTTTGCAAAGAAATCACATTCGATATTGGCTTTCCATAAATTACAAGAATCTTCTAACTACCTAGATATTACAGGATCACTAAAACGGTATTGTAAAATACAAAAATACTGTTGAAATAAAGTTATTTCCCATATCGTATTGCGTTTTAAATTATCAAAAGTGAGACGTTTTGACAGAAAGACCCCCTGTTTTTGAAGATAAATCGCACAATTCTGAAATTTTTTCTTCCTTCGGCATTCGCGTCTTTGAAGATACAATTCGAATTTTTATTTCAGAACTGCATCGAATTTTCTGTCACTATGCTCTTATACTTTCCACTGTTTCCATAATTTACTTCATTGTACATTGTACATTGAACATTGTACATACATACATTGTATATCTCTTAATATTAATACAAACCATCATTTACCGACGAGTGATGTTTAATCCAAACCAGACTGCAATCTGCTCAAATATCTCATCCCAACAAGCAGCCGAAGTCAAAGTAGTGTTATAGACGTCGCTAAAAAAACACATTTCTGTGACATGTCCGTGTAATAACCAAAAAGGACGTGACCGTAGAGGTCGAATGAAGCCCAATACAGCGGACGAAGAGAAAAATGACGGTCGGCTTCGGCGGCGACCGCCACACGTGCGCCACGTGTCCCACGGCCACCGGCAGGCACGGCTTCCGGACACGTGTCGCACGCGCCGGAGCACGCACGTGCCGGCACGCTCTGCTGCGGCCGCACGCGCCGTCACGCTTCTGCCCGGCGCCGCCGCCGCCCGCCCCCCACCCCGCCTGAACCCTCCGTCCAATCGGTGTGTCTTCCGCTCAACCCACCCGCCACCTGCCCTCCAGCTCCCCTCAGTCCCTGGTGTCCGGACTCGCACTCCACTGGCCTGGATCCTGCGTGCTTGGATCCTTGGCCACCTTCGCCACCCGCACGCGCGACACAATGGTCACCACCCGCCCCGCCCCGCCGACCGCCCGCCGCTCCGTCCGCGCCGCCATCGAGTGCTTTGTACTTCGTTTCGGCTCTTCACATCAAAAGCCCTTCTAACTCTATCCCCGCTATCTCAAGTTGACCTCTCATCTTCTCTTGCCGATTATCCTTCACTACGTCACCCGACCGCGCGCAGGCACGGCTCTGCGAGCCACGCTCCGTGGGGGCGGGCGTCCTCGCTACGGTTCTCTCTTGCTGGTTTGCGCATTCCGCCCCGCCCCGCCCGCACGCCTTCTCCCCGCCCGCCTGCCCGCCCCCCGCCCCCCCCCCCCCCCCCCCCCCCGCTACTGCTTTCTTCGTCTCGGAGAGCCGTAAAAAGAAATTTTAGGAGCTTCGTGAAAGAGCTTAACGCGCGCACTCGTCGAACAAGGAAAGAAATTAAATTGTGAAATCCGAGCGGCATGGGCGTATTTGGTAAAGGGTCAATAAGAAGTTATCCTTCACCAGAATGGGCTAGAGTTTTTCTTTACGTATATGCATCGCTCTAAACGACTTTCAAACCTTTTTTGTGGGTTTTTGTTTTAGAGGCGCTGCGATAAACATTGGAAAAGTCTATTCAAGAATTCAGTGTAAAAATTACATTTTAATAATAACCTTGATACAAAAAAACCCAATATTAATTATATATATAACAAATGACAATTACAAACTAAATAATATAATATTTCCAATCCTCAAAAACGCGACCCCTCGATTAGATGTTGTATATCCTCTTCAAATCAAAGATCAATCAATCTGTCCTACGCTTGTCGCCAATGTGCCAGCTAGTACAATATCGTACGTTATAAATGATACAGAATTGTCCCCTAAGCACGCCTTTTTATACAAATTCCCATTTACCGTAGTTGAGACTTGGATTACACTAACCTCCGGGACATCTTCCTTCATTCTCACTCTGTATCTCAAATTCAACCAGATTCCTTCAGTCGTATATTTCAAAACTGCCGAACAAAATGTACATCGTAAGAGGTGAAACGTAAACTCTACTTGTTTTCAAACGTACAGTGTAATTACATTTAACTGATCTGTATTTCCAGCATTAAATAACAAAAATAATGAAGAATACTTTTCAACTAATCGTACTTGCTGTAAGGGCGATTCTCGTAATCATGAATAAAAACAAATTACCATTATGTATTTAAAGTATTAAAATTTTCGCATAACGCAAGAAATATTACAAATACGCGAAATAAAACTTTTTCCACAACATTTCCTCGTTCCTGCCCTGGTAAAGGCTTGATCTCCTCTTGGGTGTTCTTGAATCGCGCCACCCTCCACACACCTACTTTCATACGCCCCCGAACGAACCGACTCCCGCACGGGCGTCCACCGCGCCACCGCACGCGCCGCTGGCGGCGCCGCACCTGCTCAACTGCAGTTTGCTCCGGCGCGAGTTGAAAGTGAGGACGTGGTTCGAACGTGTTCAATCTCAGCGTCTGGGACCTGTAAGCAATGTCCTTTCTTTTAGACAGAAAGCACTTCAAATTAAGTAAGCAAACTTCAATAATTCAGAGATGAAAAACAGCTCTAAGCTCTGAACTCTCTGAACAAAATGTTGGACGAAAAATTAATTATTTATAAATAGTTTTTTGACCTTCGATGAACTTTTGAAAAATTTGTAATCTAACTGAAATCTATATTGATATCCATACATTAAAGTTGTCTAATCATGAAAAGTACCCCTTTCTCAAATATCTATATCTTTCATATTCGAAGTTGTGAGTAACGGCAAAAAGAGCTGCAGTCGGTATTCGTAAAATGTATATGCACAATACTTTGCGTATAATGGGGAACGAGATTAGAATGTTTAAACATTTTACTAGATCAGATTAACTAAGAACTGCCTATCATCCGCGATCTTGGTTGAAACTTTATACCATTGGTTTGTCGACATCCGTATCGCAATAGCATGATAAACCGTTTCCAAAACCGCCGGTGTTAATATCTTCTCTATCAACCAATCCTTCCTTCTCTCATGTTCCATTTCTATCCTTTCTCGCCCAATCTACCTCTTTTCATTTTCTCATGATGGTTGAGTCTTCCCTCGCAGACCACAGACCCATCACACTCCCGTCATCTCAACAGCGGTGCGCCGCTTCCTGTCCAGCGCCTGCCCATCACCCGCGCCAGCCCGCCCATCCGGCCCCGATCCGATCGCCAACGCCCACTCCGCCACGCCTCGTACCGCAACCGCTCACGCTACCGCCTCGTCCACGCGTCACACGCTCCTCTGCTCCCTCGCGTCTGCCTATCGCCCGCTCAGCACCCGCCCGCCCAGCGCCCACCCCGCCTGCTCCGTCGTTAAGAAGAGCGAGACGGCGACGCCCCGCCGCACAGCGCCGGCGGCGCTTTGGCCCTTCGCAGCCCTGCCCGTCGTTTCGTCACGGGGCACAGACGGTACATCCGCAGCCCCGCCCTTCCTCCCTTGCCCTCTTCGCCGGAAGGGCCGCGCCGCGCCCCGCCCCCGCCCCTGCCACGCAGTCAAGCGGCGCTCGCAGTGGGGCGAAGCCGCCCGAACAGCACAACCACAGCATAAAACGGGCATGTCGCTGGCGGCACGCGATGGGATGTTGGCGGTCTGCAACACCCATCGACACTCTTTCGTGTTGTAATGAACTTCCAATAAATATCAAAGTTATCAATAACAACTCATTATAAACAAAGGATATTGTAGTAACCATAAAAGCACCCAATAAAAATATAATGAGGTGTATAATTTAATAATGATTGCCACGGTTCTTCATTTGGTTTATTTTTATACATTCTTATTTATTCTCAACTGCTTCTAAGTATCGGAAATACGCGTGAGTACAACAATGTAAATACACATCGTTCATTCCAAATGCTTATTATGGTTATTCGAAAAATATCTCATGACCTACATTAATTTGATAACTCCGACATTACTAACTTTCTGAGATTTCGAAGTATTGGATTAATTTCATTAGCTGTAATAATATTTATCATGATTAAATAAAAAATTGATGATTAAATGAAACATTTCTAATTAAATATTGTCAGATTGTTTATTTGCGTTTAACTTTCATGATAAGAATGAAATATGTCTGTACGGCACTTCTAACAATATTTCCGTATTACCCAAAACATTAATGAATGTGTTTCGTTTCATGAGTTTCGCAGCGTCCCTTTTATAATGTTTCGTGAAAAAAAACAATATTTCTTTTGTGAATTTATTGTTGCCTTTAAAACACTTTTCTACTATAAATTCGTAGGGTGGAGTACACAAGTTTGTATGATTATGAACAGCCTAATTTCGTAAATTATAAATTTTCCATATATGTTTAAAACATGCATTTAGGTGTTTCTTTTTATTTCTTTTTCTCATTTTTTTCTTTCTTTTTTGTGTTCCTTCTGGCCGTTTCAACCCAGTGTGCATCGGTCCCCTCTCCGGAGGCTTGTTTGCCGGCGACTCATAATGGAGTCGGCAATGGCCCGTCAGAAGAAAAAAAGATTTCCCTCTCGCCGCCACAACTGTGGTTCCCTCCTCGAGGAGCGCAGATTCCTTTCCCTTTTAAATCTCCAAGAATTTATTCAATAATGGGAATCGCGGTGTGGACAGACGCACAAATGCGTGGACGCATTCACCCGCAAATAGGAAGAGAACTCAAAGGGGCCGACCCACTAGTAACAAAAACTGAAATAGGGCAAAGAACAAGAAACCTTTGAATTGCCCTTTAAATAAAGTTAAAATAATACATTACGCAGATGATGCATTGTTTAAACAGGGATTTAGGGACGAGATTAATTTTTTTTTCAATTATAGCTGTGTCTGTATTGTTTCCGGGGTTATCATCATCGAGGTAATTGTTATCGACACCCACGATGTTATCAGTATCGAAACCGGCTATTAAAATTCAAACTGAAGAATAAAAAATTCTCATCGCTTAAATGATTACACTTATCTCTTCGTCTGGCACTTGAGATTTCTGCAATACGAGCATTTCTCTATTAGAAAAATTTTCAGCACTCGTAATGCTCTATATTACAAAATTCTAATGTTAACTCCAAGGTTGCGTTGAAAGGGTTTTGGATATTCGCTTTTATTTTTGTTTAATTAAAGCAATAAGCAGAAATCACAAACAATCCCTCTTCGCCTCGTAATATTTCGAAACTACTTCTGTTAAGAATTTTATTGTTACATTTTGCCGTACTTTCCTTCTTTCTTGAAAGTGTTGGATGGGGGTCTCAGAAATACCGCTGAGCGAGCACTCTATCTCCAAAAACGAAAGCCTCCAACAGTGCACCGTTTCAGTTCTTTACAGCGAAAGTTGCGGAATGCGCAGACTAGAAGTGACTCAAGTGTCTTACAAAAGAGAAGCGAAAGAATGTCGAGGAATTTCATCTGCCGTATCTTCGCCCTTTCGGAGCACAACAGAACGAGAGGCGGCAGCGAGTCTGAAGAAAGGAAATATTTATTCCCGCTGTCCCTCTCCCGCGCGCGCAGAGCGAAAAGCCTCCGAAGCACCACCCGAAGAGGTTGCGTCGGAGACTCGCGGACCTCTCGCCAGAGCGCAGGAGGAGCGCAGCGATAAAACATTTCGGCGCAATCTATTCACTTCTCAATACGTGAAACGGATGCCAGCCCCGTAAACCGAACAACGGATAGGATGAAATGTTGAGAAAATGTTGTCATTCCCCAACAATTTGTTCGAATTCATCAATTTTTGATTCCTCAGAACAGTTCTGTTTCACTTGTCGAGACAAAGAGACATGACTGAGCTGTTGCGAAGTGTAAAAATAAGCAACGACGTTGCTCCCAAACTAATAAACGAAAAAATAAATGGATTTGTGTATTGTGGTGGAATTGCAGAACATTTACGTCATTAAGATCTTAGTCTTCACTGGTAAAAAGAAAGTATTTATTAATTACTAAGTATTAATAACACCTCTCTAGATAGTCGAGGCTACGATGAGAAAAATGCAGTCTAGTACTTGTGATTGGGCATTTATTTCAGAATGCTCATGTACTCTTGAGATGAAGCACGGTGTACAACTGGTAACTGCTTACATCATTCCTTTACTTTCAGTTTAAATAGGTGAAACATACTATCACATGTTAACTGTTCGGTGGGAGACGGCTTATCAAATAGCGAAAACATGTTTGTAATAGTTAAATAGTTGTTATTTTACAACAAAAAAATATTTGGTTAAAATGAAACATATGGGAAGATATTTAGTTTGTAGATATCATTAATGTCGACCACTAATATGGAATATCAAAATAATTCCACCAAATTTGATAAGAATGCCAAAGAAATGTCTACTGCAGTCTAGTAAACACGTTATCAAATTACTTGCGCTTAATATCACAGATTTGATTTTTCTGCTCCGATATATCCGTTTCCACAATTTCCAACAAAGGACGCTTTCCCATCCGTTCTGCATTCACAGAAAAGTAATATTGGAAATCACAGCCAATTCAATTTCTCATTCACTTGCGCGCATTGCATTGCATTCTAATAATATGGTCGAAATCCAATAATTTGAATGTACTAATAACTCGCTCAACATATATTCCGACTTCTGTATTAAAGGCTGAAAGAAATTTTATAGCTAGTTCCAATTCGCTTTGACAGTTCTGTGAATATACTAGCACTTCCCATATCACAGCACTTTAAGAACGTTAGCTTTTATCTGGAATGGAGTAAACCAAGTACTTTGAACAGAAAATTACATTTCAAAGATCGTGCCATGGCGCGTTTGGCGTCTTCAGGCTGCAAGATGTGCCCATGAGACCCTCCCCCCAATCTCTTCCCTCCATTCAATACTTTCGTATTTCATTTTCTTCGAGCTCGAGAGTCATCTTTCTGCAACACATATGTTACAAACTACTCACATCCAGTTTTTTCCAATGCTATTTTCAGATCGTTCTACAGATTGGCGAAGAAAATGTCCTGACTTTCTTTACCTTTTACCCTCTCTTCCCCTGTTTCAAATCGCATTTCCGTCATTCCTGCGTTTTCGCATCTTCGCCATTACATTATCAAAGCTTCTCCTCCTTCTACAAAGTATTATATTTTTTTCTGTTTTGTACGACGTCTTTCTGCAATTCCTCGTCTTGATTTTTCTCCTTTTTCTGCTTTTCCTCTTTCTCCTTTCCGTTCTCTCCTCCACCGGTTTATTCTTCTCCACTTCACTTCCCTCCATCTTCTCTTGCGGTTTTCCCTTTCCATCCCATCACCTCCTCTTCTCACTTCTCTCCCCTCTCCCTACTTCTTTATTTACTCAGATTCATTTCAATGTTTCCAACGTCCCTAATCTTCAAATGTCGCAAGGGGTTCAGAATAGTCGCACATACTTGATTTGGCACATATGTTAGTCTGCCGTCTTAAAATTGCTCTTTCTGTTGGCTTCATGAAAAGCAGAATGTAGGGTCAAACATTGACAGTTCCTCCTTTCATCCTTCTTATTGAAGGATACATTGCAAATGAGTTCGAAGAATGGCGTGCATTTTATTTTCAATAGGATTTACAGCACAATACCAGCAAGCAAATTTCGATAGACGAAGGACGTCTCCGGTAGTAGATGGCGAAAAACCACAAATCTCATACCTGGATCTGTTCCTTTCTGTGTAATAAATTCAGCGCATCATATGCAGACACGTTCGCTTTTGTAACCGCAACAGAGCAGTGCTCAAAATAAAATGCCATATTGTGGATGCAAACAATAGATGGAGTTTATTATATTCATTCTTCAGTATGAGTCGCTTTTATTGTAAAAGTCGGCGTCATTTAGATTACAATACATCGTTAAAATAACAATTCCTCTATAGAACAATTTACTAATTTGAAGGTAAAGAAATAAATACACTAATGCAAACGTCATGAGAGGTTTCCATAGAGTAATTGTGCTTGCAAAGCGCACGAATAGAAAGTGCTTTATCACAACCTCCGATAAATGAATATACGTGACTGCTGAGTTGCATTTGTATTCAATTGATATTTTAATCAATACATGACCTTCAGGAAACAAGAAAGGTTTTCCTTTATTTGTGGACATTGTGTAAAACTCTTGAAATTAATAATTATTAAATTATTTATAAAAGTGTCAATGTTAAAACGATAAACCACCAACGAACATCAAAGAGCAATATAACAATATTATTTTATTTTAAAACGCTTTGATACATACATCTCTCTAAATTGAAAATTAATCTAAACAGTAATAAATTGGGAAACATGTACACTCAGGGAGTTTTCCAGGCTAACAGTATTAAATATAAACCAAATTGGTAATTATTGTTATGTAATGTGTTCAGTCTACAAAGACAAGTGGAAGTGAGAAATCATAGTTCCAACACCACTAAAAGGTGTCACAGAAATATATTGCTTGCAAGCAAGGCCTCCTAGCAGCCTACGTAAACCGTGCTCGATTATACGAATTTTATCATCAGTTAAATTCGTATTGCTTCAATGGTTTCAACTATGAATCTGCATTATAAACTTGCTATTCCTCACATCACGAAAATCATGTTTCCAAGTGACAAAACTAGTTCTTGTCGACTTCATGTCACGAGTTCTAGAATCTGGCAGCAGCCTTCCCATGAAGATAGGGTCGACCCTCAAGAGATGTCACAAATTACCAAAGTCTCGACTAGCACATGTTTCTCGAGGAAGGAGCGCTACGCTTATCTGCCTTTCCGCCCACGTTCTCCAATTAAAACGGGTCACGAATTTCTGTGTGTGGCTGAAGCCTCAGGAAGAACATTCAGAACACGTACTTTCACGAGACGCTAATCGCTCTCAGAGCAACCCATGACAGCATCTTACCCAGCACTCACGACCTGCGTCTGGTGCAACGTGCACAGAACATCCTCTCCACCTCCTTGAATCACCCCCCTCCTTATTTTCATGAAAGGTTTTGCATGAGTGCAGCCAAAGCAAGAAAAATAACAACAAAAATGTATATATATTTTTTTACTTAACAGGAATACTCATTAATTAATAAATGCGTATACATGTCAATTTCACATAACTATGTTATTTTATATTTTCAAACATCTTTAAACATGGAGCCATATTTTAACGAGATATTATAGATGCAATTAAAAAACATAAAAACAAATATATATTTTTCGCGAACAAACGTTTATATTGTAGCGTTCCTCAATCAAGAAAACGTAAAAAAATATCTTCTTCTTGAAAAGGTAAAAAATACGATTGCATTCACTGGATGAGACAACCAAAACAATAACTCACAGAGAACACAAGTACTCGCGATTTATTCCAGCGACACGAAACGTACTCAGAAACCTTCCACTCAGCAACACTCTCATTCTCCTGCGCCTTCAGAATGGTTCCCCATCCTCCGCCCTATGGGGCATTCGTGTTCCAGTTCCCGCGCCGCATCCGCCTACGCCACCCCTCGCCATTTTCCCCCCCCCACGCCGCCTGCGCCCCGCCCCAGCCAATTTCGCGGCCTTCGAACGAGACGAAATGGCCTCGCGATTGTGCCGGACCGTCCACCCGTTTCGCACAAATCAAATCCGTTCGTGAGAACGCCCCGGGCCCGGCGGCCGTCGCCCGACGGACACTGTTATGCCCCAATTCAATCACACGATTATTCAATTATCCGCTATTACGTTTCTTTGCAGAGCGTTGCGACGATCAGCGCACGCTCACATCCTTTGAGCGGAATATTATGTAATTGGATATTGATGGACGGGCGACCGACAAACGCGGCAGTGCATCAGCCTTGGTGATGGCCCGAAAGTGGGTGGGGTGAGTGGGTGGGTGGGTGGTTGAGCGAGGCGGCGGAGCGGCGCCAAAGGCTCCGAGCCGCCCCCTTTGTCTGAGGAACGCCTTCCGCCATTGACCTCTGGCGCGCCCTCGCCTCCCTCCCACTCACTCTGCTGATTACTCCGACGTCCTCCGCTCGCAGTGGTGCGCGGAGCTCCTCAAGTGGCGGAACGCGCCTGTTGCCGCAAGGGGAGCTGAGTGCTGCGGGACGGGAGGGTCGGCCGGCCTGGCTGGCGCATTTTTAGGAGGCCGTCACCAATATACTCGGAACATTCCACTGGCCAACGCAAATCTCTCTTCCTCTTTGTTGATAGTTGAAATATATTTGCTAAAAGCGGATTGCATCGGGACTGGATAAAACTGACGAATGCCCACGACCTCATCACAAGAGAAACAAGCATACCTTCAATATTTACAATAACCAACAAAAAGTTTTTATCGATGTAACCGACATTCAGGATAACGTACCCCATTTTTTCATTACTTCTTTTGATTAGGGAAGGACTTGGACCACATAGCTTCCGCAATCATAGCAGCTTTCTTGCTATTGGTATCAATTTAACCGTCGCTCTATCCAACGCTTTCTGTTCCCAAGATCATTTCTGGCGGTCCAGCCATTCTTCCTCCGCTTCATCAACGCACATCCCACTATAGATGAACAACATAAAAACCTTCCTGCTAACTCCATATTCATTAGCCATCGCGAGGCAAGAACAATCCGTCGTTCAACGCGGAGTCACCACGCGTACGCTCTCGATGATAATTCATGTTCTTCGAATACGAGCGTGTGTGATTCCGGGTGTGTCGACTATCGAGATCATTAGTCCTGTAAGGCAGAGCATGCTATGTTCCGCAAGATGGTGGTGGTTCTACCCATCTGGATCATGCTATCCGGTGCCGACATACATATAGGTTTATGGGGTGTCCCCTTCAGGTATCTCTGCCACTGTGGCACCGCCCCAGCTGGGGCAGGCTCTAAAATCCAATCAGGAAGCCCAATGTGTGTGGTAGCGTAGTGCATCTAATTAAATGCGTGAGTAAAGGGGGGAGAGAGAGAGAGAGAGAGAGAGAGAGAGAGAGAGAGAGAGAGAGAGAGAGAGAGAGAGAGACAAAGAAAGAGAGAAAAAGGGAGAGAGAGAACAAGAATGAATACGGCGCAGAGTTCGTGGTCCATTTATTAGGGTTCTTATTTAGACTTCACCTAGTATTCATGGGAGAAACCAATCAGGGCAACAGGCCGCTAGGATTCTCCTCCAGAAATTCTTCAAATTCCACCCAAGTTAGTGTATAAAATCCTATCATCCGGACTCGACCTTTAGAATCTCTTGTACGACGATGTGGTATAGGCAACAGTGTTGCCGCTAAAATATCGCAGGCTGTTTGAGGTCAATGGGGCACACGATAAAAAGGCACAAATTTTCTGGCATCAATTGACCATCGCATAGCCTCAAGAGCCGCACCCGGAGGGAGGGATATTTCCCCTTCATCTCGAGAGACTAGCCACGTCCTCAAAATTCTTTTCTACGCAGAACGTCTGACGTTAACCATCCCCACTGACAGTGGACGCCGCCTTTTGTTTGTCTGCTTCATTGTCGTCAGTTCTATAGGAAAGAGGTTTCAAAGAGCGATCTAGGCGACACAGCCTCTCACTCCTCCGTTGGCGAGTCGCCACGTTCAAACCACGCCCTGGACTCCTCCCTCTGCGATACTCCGCTTGTGCGAGGAGAACTGGAACGAGAACGGGATTTTTTGAAGTAACTTCACATACCGAATTCTATTTCTAAAAGCCAATTTCCCTTACTCATCTATTCACTTGCAAACCTCCGACGCAACTATTTCACTGGAGAGGTTAAATTTTAAAATGTACTCGACACACGCGCGAAACAAGCGAGCGAGCGAGAGGGAGAGAGTAAATATACGCTCACATTTGAACCCAAATTCAACGGGAAAATACTTTCTCCAATCATGACCATTGTTCTCTGCAATTAACCTGAAGCTATCTCATCTTTTTTTCCTCTTCACTATAGACTTATGAATGACCAAATCGGCTTTATAAAAAAATGCGAGCATCAACAGATACGATAAATCAGTTTTTAAATGTCTTTTTTTAGAAGAGTCTCCACAAAGCATTCACAACAAAATAAATCTCACTCAACGATCGAACGGAACTCTTTCAGGCGTACTTTTGATTTAAAGACAAAAAAAATACTAACACTCCGACAAACGCAGGCGAATGAGCAAAACGAAACACGAAACGGTTACCGGTGCTCGACAGAGCGTGTCTTGTGGAGAGTCCCACCCAGTCTTCCTTCCCGCTTGCCCCCCTCTCTCCCACACCGCCGCGCTCCGCTCCGTCGACGAAGGTTCGGATATACGACCCTTCGCGCCCCGCGGCCCGCGCGCCCTGGCTGCGGCAACATTTCGCAATTAAGTGCGCCAGTTATTGAATTTTACACGCAACACTGCATTCATTTTGCCCGCTAACTTCATTAAGTTGCTCACCCGGTTAACTTGTTTATTCCACCTTTTGCCTATAAAACCAGGACAAGCCGAGCTCATGCAAATGCGTCCTCTTTTCTTTTCCCCCTTCTCATTTTTCTGCACTTGCGGAAGACAGCTACGAAACAAATTTCCCTCGCCGAAGTTCGGGGACAAAAAAAGGAAGGAAGGGGGAGGGGAAAGGAGAGCGGTGAATTGCGCCCGTTCGGGGTAATTTCATTATAATACATTTAAATATTAGTACAGCCTCTATAAATAGCTGGCTGTATGCCATTGTCCAGCGGAAAGCTAAGACGGAGACGGAACTGGCACAGCGGTTGTCGGAGAGTAGGTGACAAAGATGAGGGCGAGATGGGAGGGGCCAAAAGTTTTGCAGAAGACGATAGGTGCGGAAGACCACTTGCATGACAAAAGCAAAAGTTGATAGGGATGAAGACTGAGAACGACCGCCCGCACGAAAGCATTGGGAAAGGGACGAGGCGAGATCGAGGCAGGTGGTGATCAAGGGGAGCAGTCGGAAAATCAGCAGCGGAGAGACGGCAAAGAGTGCTAGGAGTATGGAGCCAATATTACGAACCCTTGGCACTGGAATAAGATTCTCGCGCATTAAAAATCCTTTTCCTGCTTCCTTGGAAGAAGAAGAAGAAGAAGAAGAAGAAGAAGAAGAAGAAGAAGAAGGGAACATTTTATGTTTCACGAAAAAAATAGTTTCAAGTTTTAAAAAAATGATAGATAAAATAATTGAGTAGTTTTCCTTAAGTCATGAACGAAAACCATGCATGGAATATCTAAACTTTCCCCCTTTTTAGACTTGTGAAACACAGAATTTGGTAATTGAAATAATTCGGAAGAAATAGTACTAATTATTTAAAGGGTTTCATGTACTAATTATTTAAAGTACTAATTATTTAAAAGGTTTCATGCACGTTGGTAATATAATAGGGTATTCATTAACAGTATCGTAAGAACGCCCACTGGCACCCGGAGCGGAAATGCATAGTACCACCCTACCCCATTCCGGCCGTCTCCATTGTCGCAGCTTACGCAAGTTAGGTAAATCAAAGAATTTTAGGTTGTTTGCTTTTTCATTTCCACTGAAAATGTATTTAACTTCCCATCTATTGCACCCAAGTAAAACATGTGCGCTTGGTAATTTATGCACTGGAGAGCGCATTCCAGGAGGTCGATGTAATTCCTTATCACACTGCTCCAGCTCCCGTACTTTCGTAGGATGCAATTGTTTTACTACTATTTTTACGACTTACACACCGTTTCTTGGTTCAAAACTTCCACGCCACATACATCCATCGTAAAGTTCTTTGGAACGGTTTTAACAGACTTTACTCCTGATGATTTCCTACGTCCTAGTTTGATTTCTGAAGCTTTAAACTAAAGTGAAGTAATCATACGTGACACACCCATTTATGCGTACTTACAAACCGACAGATAACGTGATAAAAACAATTTATTTATTGTAGGAACACCCAAGTCGAATTTGACCAATCACAATTTTTTTTGTTGAAATCCAATAGTTTTCCTGCATACTACATACGTACAACCGAGGGAAAGTAAAAAGTCCTCTAACCATCATTTGAAATTCATCTGAAACTTGAGCATTAAAATAAAGGTGATTTGATATTTGTGGAACGTCATCTAAGGACGTCGAGTGTATTCAGGCGCAAATGGAGGCAAAATAAATAAACGCGACAATAAAAAGTCACGACAACACGCCGAAAAGCATCGAGGGAACACAAGAAGCTCGAACAGGGCGACGAGAAAGAAGTGAAGGAGAGCAATGACAAAGAATATTCATCAGGTAGAGGGGGCTAATAACTTGGTGTCGAGTGTGGCGGCGGTCGGCGTAGGATCAGGTGTGCTGAGGAGGCGGTCGCAACAGCAACGCCAAGCGCCGACGGAGGGAAAAAAAGTGGAGGACTACAGAAGAGGAGCACAAGCAGCGAGGCGCTGGCTTCCCGTGGAAAAGGACCGCAGGAAGGGTGCGTGAGGCCGGGGAAGGGGGAGGGGAGAGGGGGTAGGCGTGGCGCCGAACCGCGCCGCTGGGGGCGTCGGGGTGGCCGTACACGGCAGGGCCGTGGGCAGGGGCGGGGGCGGAGCGCGGGTGGGGCAAGGGTTGGGGCGTCGCCGGGCACGAGGTCGACTTTATGCGGCGGCGTGGACGGCGGCGGCGCGTGCGCGCCAACACAATGGAAGGAGGTTGGAGGCGCGCGCGGGCATAAAGGGCCGCGGTGGCCCCACGCCGAAGATGGCAGGGCGCGCCCGTTGGAGGCGCCCCAAGCCCGCGATGCGCCCACGCACGCCGACCCTTTCGGAGCGCTTGGCCTGATAATCTGAAGAACGGAGCGGGCTGCTTCTGTAATCGGCAGTTTTCCGTAGCGTTTCTTCGATCAATACTTTGGCGAATTACCGAACAGTACCCTAACAAATTGGCTACGGATCTCGTTGCGATCTTTCCTTCCACATTCCTTATCCCATATTCTCCCTAATGCTTACACACACACACACACGACCACACACGCCGAGGAGACCAGTTGGGAGCTCAGTATTTGTTCCAGCGGCGGTGCGTGCCTCGCTCGCGGTCACACCTCGAGAGGGAAACCAGTAAGCCTACATCTTACGTTCGGCGCCGGATCTCCAGTTCTCTAGTGGGAGGCGAGGAGATTTCATCTCCTGATATGGACATTCACTACAATTACAAGACTAATCAAGTAGTTGGTGACAGAAATACGAATTACTTTTTCTACGCGAAAAATCTCTATCCAATCAGACCACGATTGAGACAGACACGTAACCAGATTAACTGGCGGCCAGAACGGAAATACTAGTGATACCTCTTTATAACCTGCCCAAAGTTACTATAAATACTAACTAATAAAATAAAATTTACTTAAAAAACGTGTTTTATATAAGGTGCATGAAAGTCTGTTTTTGCGGCCGGATCAGAATAAGACTTTTTTGTGAAGACCTATAAGTTCTTTGCTAGCTCTTAAAGCATATTATACGAATTCAATCAATCTCCAGAACCTTGACTTCGAGAATTCAAGTTCCTCCAGTACAGTTTGGAAATACCATCAAGAGAATCATGAAATGGAATTTTGTGTTATTTTAATTTGCTCATGAAATCAGATTGCGTCTTTGGCTTCAAGATTCGCGTTTAATGAGAAATGAGAAATTAAATTGTTTACTTTGAGTTTATTCGCACAGTAATCACCAAGAAGACATTAAACGAACAAACCCAACAATTTATGGAATAGTAAAGTATTTACAAACCATGCTAAGAAAAGCGGTTGGTCAGAAAAAAAAATCGCATTTCACTTTTCTTCCCTGAATTTCATATTGACATTTTGAGAATTTTTGATTTCATTGAATTGTTTTCTAAAGAATTTAGAGTAATACATGTATAGTAGCTGCTTACGGAGAATCAGGAAACAAACAATTTCCACAGAAGCATAAACGAACAACTTTACGATGGTGACAATGTAAAAGAATTACAAGAGTAAACAAGCCGATCATCCCAAGGAACTTTTAAAATTTCAGGAAATTAGTGTCCGATCATGATTTTCTTTTGCTTGAATGTTCTGAGACAGTATGTATTTGTGTGCTCCCTTCCATGAGGTTAAGATCTCTCTCTTTG
>BOPP01000300.1:148771-190018 GCA_017312745.1 Gryllus bimaculatus | reverse complement strand
CCCCGCCCACCCTTGCCCGCCGACGCGCGCAATCTCCATTCGACCGACGACCGGCACGCGCCTTGAGGTACGAAAACATCTCCGCCTCGGAGAGGGTATCTCGGGCGCTGAATTATTTCCGCGCTCAACGACGGCGGACGCTGATTTGTACCGTGTGCCAAGAAAACAGCGGCAATAGGAAATGGAAGCCGTATCTCGTCATGAACAATGTTTGGCGTAAAATTTTCCATTGAAAATAAATGGGTTTCTTATTGAAGTCGCAAACTGCCACTAAATACAAATATGAGTGGTGCTATTTTCGAAAGAATACATACAAAAGTGTATCACTATCCTATTAGAGTGACTTATTCCCTATGTATTTTAATTATATTTTAAATATTTAAACACGAGCTATTAATACTTTGCAACACTATTAGAGAGACATTTCAGACAAGTATTCTCAATATGTTTTAATAAGTCATAATTTTTTTAAATATTGGAAGATATAGTGTAAATACGTTTCAAACTATAATGGCATCGGCGTATTATTAATAATAATACACGATGTTATCGTGATTAGTAAAATAAAATAACATTTCACACTGAGAAAGCGTTTTTTTAAAATTAAAACCAATATGCGAAGGAAGGCTGAATCAAAATCTTTGCGCCGGCAAAAGAGACAAAGAAGGCAAAGTGGTTATTAAGAAAAAAAGCGCCGCTTTTTCGTCCTTTAAGAGAGAGTAAAACAAGCAATTTAGCGCATAAATAATAATTATGGGGAATGAAACATCAAGATCAAATATAAAAGGGCTATGGTTCTACAGCCCCAAGACTGCAAACTAAATAAGACGTTATTAAAGTACCAAAATGCTCAAAGTGGCTCCGTTCTTCACTATGCATGTGATGGAGACTACACTGCTGATGATTTCAACCCTTTCTAGATCATCAGAGAGAAAAAAGGAGCGAAATTAGTATAGTTGATATGATAACTGTTTTTTATATCCGAAAATATTGATCGGCCAATTGAAAATTTTATATTCTTCCACGAGTAAATTTCAGAAAACTAGGGAATCAGCAACACGATGTATCCCTGATAGCGTTCATTATAATCTGGCACATAATAGTATATTAATACTTGTCACGATGCGGCTGAATCCCGAAATTGAGTTAAAATATGTTAGAGTTACTTCTTTTTTATATCACTTTGAAGCAGTTTCCGGCTCCATTATTGCTACAGATAAAACTGTATCCGCATGCAGAGAGGTGTAATAGAGTGTAATTAACACGAATATTAAAGCAGCGCCCGCCCGATAGGCATCGGCGGAGGGGCTGCAGGCCACGGCGCTGCCAGAGATTGGAGAACACCAACCCATCAGGGTGATGGCGAAAAGCGTGTTGGTTTCCCCGAATAAATTAATTTTCACCGAAACGGAAAAAAAAGCAGGAAAAGATAAGAGGGTTCTCGGTGCCTCTTCGGAAAAATTTACGTACAAAACTCATTTCTGATTATGACTCGTTTCCTAGTATGACATTAATATTTTAAAATCCCTAAATGTGACATGTCACAAGCGTTTTTGCCCGATATTGATGTGTGGAAACCGTGTCTGCTTAGGTCTTCTTTGTTTTATGACGAGTAAACATTTCCAAATGCTTCAAGGTGGTATATTGGAGATGAAAGCACAATATGCGTAGTGTAGTATAATTTTAACGTTTCACGATAGTAAAGGAAAATTCCAGTTTCAGAAATCTAAGTGCACAGGAATGAACCCACAAAACCTCTGCAGTATTTAAAGACTCAGCACTACTCAATATATACTTCAACAATGTCTACACTACTGCATCAATAATGTAACAGAATATTGTTGTAGGAGATATCAAGAAACGAAAGAATGAATTATGACTGTGCAACAAGCATACATTGGGCTCGTTTAAATCCTAAAGTATTTCTTCATCAATTGCGCATAATTTAATATCCTCCCTGCAATACTATAAACGCATAGTATAGCAGATGTTCCTGAGTGAAATTAACATAATAAATTCCATGTCGAACTACAAATTTCCCGTAATTTGAAAATTGCTCTTTTGAATAATACGTACACGGATTAAAGTATCTCTTCAATGAGTTTTTTTTTTTTTTAGTTTAAATATTATGACAGCCAACTGTCAGAAGTCAAAGTAACCAGACGTAAAAAATTAACTTAGTTTACTAACGAACACTAGTGAAAATAATGTGAATATTGTTTTATATAGCATTTTATTATCCCAAAATTCATGCAGGAAATGAAATAAACTAATATTTTTGAGTTTACTTATTGATGAAAAGAAGTAGGGGTCGTGGATTCAGTCTAGTGCTATTGGGATATTGTATCATTTGCAAATTAATGTCTATTGTAAGTGCTGTGATTAAAATATTTGACGAAATTACTTTTCTGTAGGAGAGTGAGCAGGTCCATTAGATGCATGAATTAGCCAACCAGGAGTATGGGCTAGATTTAGCAGTGCTTCCGGAGAGGTTATTAGACAACTTCTTGTGTTTTCCAGTTAAGATTCCACGGACGTATATTTTGTAAATTAGTATTACGTAATATGTTAGGCGCGAAAGAAGGAAAATATTTCTTTTGAGTATTACTAAGCTGTTATTGCTACGTCTCCAAATAGGAGTTATCCTTTGTTGCTAATGCCTCCAGTTCCATTACAAATATATTGAGCATATTGAATTATTCTTTCTATATTTTTGTAATAATGTTACCCCCTGTCATTTTTTGGTGACCCAACATTCCTACACACTTTATAGCTTGGAATATTCCCTTTTTTCGTTCTTTAAGTGTATTTCTATTATGCCAACTGTGTCTGTTTTTTATCTTTGAGAACATATTTAAATTCTTCTAGCTCCCTATAAATTACGTTTGCGTTCCAGTTAAGCAATGTTACCTTTATATTAGGGTCAATTGTTTAAGAAACCTGATAGAAATGCTTGCATAAATTTTTATTAGGAAATAATAGTTGTATATTGCTTAGTTAATGAGTATATAACAGTTTGAAAATCTATTTTGGGACAAGCTACTGATGGGTATTTTGAAATTATCTTCTGACCTCGTTTGCTACAAGCGGGAGGAGAATGATGCGAGTTGATGTGAGGGCGCCGTTGGGACAGTGTGCTATTGACAAGCGGCGAAGGGAGTGTTGTCTTTGAAAAAGAAAGTACCTAGGCGAACAGAAGTGGGTTGTTACATATTGAGTTATTTACCGTGTAATAAAACTGCTTTCAAATAATGTTTCGCAACAGTTTCGCAGTAGTTTGCAGAATGTTCTAATCCGCAATTTACAAAGGTCTGATTGTCATGGTTCGTTTTTTTACATTGAAAATAAGCAACCATTGTAGATTCACGACCATATAAGTTAAATAAAGATGTTCGGGCTCATGGAACTGGGGCAGAGTACCTAACACAGAATTAACTCATTAAGGTTTGCCGACGTTTCGAAATATTTTAATTACTTCTTCAGGTCTAATAATATAACAATAACAGTACTCAATACATATAATCATTAACTTATATTAATATATAATATAATACTTTTTGTTTTAAATATAATTTTAATTCACAAAACAAAGATACCAGACACAAACATAATTATACATACAAATGAGAAGACTATTCACAAATAATTCCAGAACTTCACGTTCAATTACACATATTACACACAGTTACAACAATGTTGCATTATCTGGAGTATAAGGCTCGCAATCCCGCATAAATATGTGAGATTGGAGAGGAAAGAGGCATCACACCTATTATTCCTTAGAGCACTTGCAAACATTAAAGCGTTTGGAAATAAAAAGCTTTTTTGTTGCCGGCTACGCGAAGAGGAAACGTTTGTCATTTCTTTTGCTGCCGTTTGTACAATAGATCGCACGTCCTGACAGTCGCAACTGAGGCGATAAGCCTCCGCCTTCCTGAATGTCGCGAAAGCGCTGCTTGTGTGTGTGTGTGTGGGGGGGATGATTGTCCCTAGAAAAGTGGAGACAAAATTGCCGATAACATCCGCGATAGAAGCGCAAGCTGCGCACTATCACAGCACCGAATACGACGTGTGCACAATTTCTTTAAAAAGTGTCCCAGTAGGAACAAGCTCTAAGCTCATCACTGATCTCCCGACATAAGTGGCAGTGTAGTGCACGTACGTGTAATGGTGTAAGAGGAGAGGATAAGACAATGAAGAGGAAGGATCTATGGATCTCCAGCGGTCTGTGGACCTTTTTTGGACGGGGGAGAGTACTGCTCAGACATCAACCTGGTGTTGATCGGAACGAAACATAGAAAACTCGACCAGAGCAGCCGGTTGCAGGAATTCTCCGCCAAACCGCAGCGGCTGAATTCCACCTAGCTAATGTCGGGAAACCGCCGGAAATCGATCTTTAGGACCTCCCAGCAGAACCACTGCAGTGGCAACACTCGTTTCCCGAAGCCATCTCAGCCTGTCAGAGGTACGGGATTTAACCCGGTCGCCACAACTTACGACGCACGAGCCTCCTCTAGCGACGTCAAACGCCACCCTCCTTTCTCGAGCGCATCCATAATTCCCGAATTCCCTCCGCGGAGCGCATGGATTTCCATTTCGGCCAGCCTCGCGGCGGGGCGGGGCCGGGCGGGGCGGGGCGGGGCGCGGCCCGCCGGGGATCAAAGGGCGAGCGGCGTGCGCGTGCGTGCGCGCGCGCGCAGCCGGAGATTAAACGCAGCCGGAAGCCAGCGCCCGGGCGCAGGCGGCGCAGCGAGGTGCAGCGGCGCGCAGCCGAAGCGCTCGAGGAGAACGCGCGCCGGATTTTCGGGCTTCCACACGCGAGGTCGGGCGCGGGGGCGGCACTTGCGTGAATGGAACTCCCGTGGACGGACTGATTGATTGATCGGTCGGTTGATTGATGATTCCGGACGCGTCAACTGCTAAAATCAGTGTTGAATTTAATCCCTATTACTTTTAAATCAAGTGCTTAAGTTAGTCCCGTAAGTGTGGTGCATGCACTTATTGCTGGAGGTGGCGGTCATCTACGCCCGCTGGATGGCGAGATACGGCGCCGACCTACGCGTCGGCTTGCAGGTTTTCCCCCAACCAGATATCTCACACCAGGGGGACACCGCCCCAGCCGAGACTAGCGCTAAGCTCCCCTCTCATCTCTCGACATGTGTGGTGAAGTGCATGTGAGAGTGTGTATGTAACGAAGGTACGACAGGATCGACGAAGATAAGCTGACGCGTGGTCCGTGGCCCGTTTTTTAGGGCACAGTTCCGGCATTCACCTAGCTGTCAAGCTAGTTTCAAAACTCCTGTCATTATCGGGAGTCGAACTCTAGGACCCACGGTCGTAGGCACTGCAATGACACGAACTGATGTCCTGCAGTACTCCATATACGACAGTGTAATGCGCTGTGTAGTAAGCGGTTATTAAAAAAGGTGAAGGTATTCCAGTTGAAGTGAATTGTCAATTTGAAAAGGCCGATTTGACTTGCATCGCTTGCGCAACTTCCAGTCGACAGTGTCGTTCTGGTTTTCAGCCTCCGCAATCAACATAAAGTATCCGTGCGTCCACACAAATCGTCCCAAGGCCGAATTACTACTGAAGTAGTAATTTTGTGTTTGTATTTAACTATTATACGTCCCTCAATTGGCCTTGTCGCCGTTACATCCCGTGGTTCCTAATCGACCATCCAACCACGAACCCACGAAGTCTGGAATTCGCTTAACCTTCGTGACTATACGTAGCTAACGAATTCGGCTAGCGACGTCGGCTTCGCGGTCGTAGCCTTTCAGCATTCGTTTGGATGACCGAGCGAAACCACGAAAACCCCGATCAGGATGGCCGGCATGGTGATTGAACCCCGACCTCCCGAAAGTGAAGCTACGGCCTGAACCACTGCGCTCGGTAAAATAATTCCACACGTGTTCCATTTACCCGTATGTTTTTCCTCGTTGTCAAAAAATGCAGAAGCTGGGGTTCGAGGCAGACTGACCACAGCTTGGAGCGCTAATCCGTTATTTCCGAACGGACTGACAGACTCTAGCCGAGGGCGATCCAATGAGGGAAGCGTTCCGATTTGCTGGAGTTGCAAATTTCATTGAGAAGAATTGAAATTTAATCGGAATTCGATTGAAAATTTACAAGTAATTAATTTAATACACACTTTTAATTGAAATACGAATGTCTTGATCAAAATTATGCACTTGTAAAACTTGATTGACTTTATAAATTTCAAAGTGACGTTTAATTAATGGAAAATACCGATGTTTACAACCAGTGTCTCTGTGATTTGTAAGCTTCTATCTTTTTTTTCTACAGTGCAAATCTAGTTCCCGAAATTACTGGTCATCAGAAGAAGCAAAATGTGATGAACCAGATTCGTAAATTAAGGAAAATGAGGTACCATCGTTACGTGAATGAACAGAACACTGGACAAGTTTTCAAGTCGAAGTAATAAAAAAAATTATGTGACAAATTATTTTTTCAAAAACATAAAAATTATATTTATGTGCTATTATGGACAACCCACGTTTCTAAATAAAATAAAACATACGTGTACAAAATTTTAAGAATGAAAATGAGAAACGAAAACAAATCGATTTCGAAACAAATACTAAAATTTCTATATTTGCGGAACAACAGATATAGTACTCTATTATTATTAATATTATTATAGTACTCTGTATTGACGGAACTGTTTCAAGAGTTCATCATTACAACAAGAAGCATAATTTTAAAGTAAATTGTTTTTGTAGAAGTGATTTAAAAATGATGCAATAGTTGCACTTCCATTGGCTCACCACCAAAGTTCTTTATTTGATGTACATAGATGTTAAAAATTATGTCCACCAATTTTGTTTCTGAAACTTCATTTGACAAAACCTTATCTTGCATATTTCTTTCAAAATAAAAGTCTTACATAGTTGTAAAACACGCAGAAGAACTAGATTACGGGAAATCTAGACTTTTTCCTAATAATTTCCATAAATGTCTCGGTGGGTACATATCTAATTAGAATAATGAAAGCTAGTTACATACGCATGGTTTTCGACCTTCACATAAAGCATATATTTGGTCGACATACGTTCACATAAATTACTATGCTGGAGTTTGAACATAAAGGAACTTGGATAGTATGCTATCGTAAATTCAGAACTCAATCGAAGCTTTCGTTGCTCTGTAAGCAAACAGTTTCATTCAATCCGAAAAGTAGGACCACGACGTTTTGCGAATGAAATAGTAGGGAAGCTGAGGGATCTGTGCAGTCGAACTCTAGAACTGAAGGAAAGTTCGGAAAGAGGTCATAACTAAGGCGAATAAAGCAATAGACCTTCAAGTCACATCTTCAAACACATTCTTCAAACTTACTGCGGTAACTTCACTCGCCTGAAACTCAGAAGTTCAGGAGTATTCAGAAGCGAAGAAAATATTATTCGTAAAAATTCTTCATGCAATATACAAAATGATAAGAAATGTGAAAGAAAAACATAACCGGATATGAATATCACTCTACCGATCTGTTAAATATATGATCGCATGTGAACTCCAGATAAAAAGGTCTTTTAAATTTTCCGATTCTACCTCAGTAGGAATTCCCACAAAGCTTAAGAGAAACTACATTATAAAAAACTGAAAACACCGAGCACACTTAAATGTTAATATTTTTTGTCTCCCCTTTGTGTTCTACCTTTCTGTTTGCATTATTTAGTGCACAGGAAGTTGGAGTGAGAGAAGAAATGATTTTCATTCAAAAATAAAATTACTTATGAGTATAAACCTAGGAACTGCTTTCCACAATCCAATGAAATTTTTAAACTTTTATTAACAGCGCCCTTTTTGTAAACAGTAGCTTACAAAAATGTTTATAGCTCGTTCATAGCTGTTCATAATGCTCTTAGCTTACAGTGTTTGTAGCTCGTTTTCTTACCTTCAAAGACTAAGAAAATATTTTTTCGCATCACGTTTCGACAAGAAAGGATTCACATACATTTTGAAATGATATTATTATTATTATTATTAAATAACCTAATAATAATAATAATAATAATAATAATAATAATAATAATAATAATTAGAAGAGTAATTACGAACTGAGAAATAATTATTTCCCTTCATATTTTTCTAACTGAATGAACTTTTGCCTTGTTCTCCACCTCCTCTAGCACAAGCATCAACTTAGACCCACGGGGGACATCGATGAAAAAATCAAGACATTGAGTGGTAAGGTACGAGCATGAAGTAAACATTCATGTCAAAATCAGTAAGTGGTCTTGAGAAACTAAATAATTCCGAGGTGTAATAGTCAACGCATTTACCTATACCTATTACATTTTAAGTTTCTCCTTACGTCACATACACCTTCTTCACAAATACGTTTGGAACACGAGAATATATTATTTATATGTAACACCCGGATGTAATATGTATAGCCCGGATTCGATTCCATGTCAAAGCAAAAATTAATTGTGCTCTTTCCTTGCACTGTCCCAGCATATGTTGCTGTGTAACGATTAGAAAGCTCACTTCTCAGATTGAGAATACCATAAAGAGATAACCACACGTACTCCTTAACCCATGGCTGCAAGGCCGGGACGCTGCTGGTAGATTTCAGCTTGTAAAGAGCTGTTGTGCAAAGTACATAATACAATAACACAGAAGAAACCATAAGCCTACGTAATGATTAAGTGTCAGCAAAATGAATACCAGAACCAGACTTGCTCTGTAGTATCTGCCACGCGTATGTGGCGGTGCAGTCGCATCGGCCGATTCCATTAAACGCAAACCTAAATAAATGCATAATTAAGCGTTAATCTCATCGGCGCGTCACAGCGACGCAGGCGTGCCCCAGGGGCCGCGCGCGGGAGCTATCGCGTCCTGGGGTCGAGCCCCGGGGCGCGAGTAACGTACGGACGTTAGAGTCCCCGCCAGAGCGGCGCAACGAGGAGCGGGGCCCTCAGCCTTGTGTAATTCAGTGCCTCCTAAACGTATACATCACGCCCGTTATAATGCGGCCCGTGTACATTATTCCTTCCGAGACGCGTATACGCGACAGGCACGGCTCGCGAGCGCAACGAAATGGCCCTGCCCGCGACCCGGCAGATGCCGCGCCCGGTGGATGCACCGAGTCAGCGCGACGTGGGTGGCACAGGGGGGGGGGGGCGTGCGGCGAGCTCTCGCTTGGTCACGACTGGAGGCTAGACCGCATCGTAATGCCCGGTAGACAAACCATTTAGCTTTAAATGGGTGTAGGGTTTACAACGTGTTCATGTCAATTTTCGAAGTATGTTTTCGACAAACAAGTTGTGAAGTAATTGAATTATTAAAATAACTATTATTGGGAAATAATTTAAAAAATGTGTTTAACGGCGAGACTTCAAAGTATGTCTCTTTATTTATTAGTAATTATTCATATAGTAATCAATAGAATTATCTGTACAGTCATTCACGCATTTTTTTTATCTTTACGAATTTTTTTCACATGTACGCTTTTTTTTAAATCAACACATCAATTCGTATTTTTCTGCATCTCTACAGTACTTTTTCAAATCGAATCGGCCTTTTTTAGCACCCACACTAATTTTAAAATAAAATATAGTAAAGTTAATTTCCGAGATTGAAATTTATCAGTTTGCATAACGTAAACAAGAACGTAGTAATTAATGAAGTAGCAGAGTTACAGTGCTTCTCTGCATGGCGTGAGACATGGTTCAGCGGCATTACAAACTCGATCCCAGACTACTCTGAAGCCCTTGCTTGCCGGTGCTCCATCAACTGAACAATATTACCTCCACATCAACTTGTTCAGTGGTTTAGTAATTGTGTAACGAAACTACTCAAAGTAAAAACGTATGCGGTATCCTGAGTGGCGCTAAGAGAAACTAGTAGTTCTACCAATAAACGTTTTTGTTCTAGTTAGTCCTCTTATCTCTTTAGTCTGAGTTTGCTTTTCAGTTTTGCCCCATCCTCTTGCCAGCTTCTATCTACCGGAGCTTAAAATACATATTTTCATATTTTCTCCATCCTTTGTTTAGTTAAAAGTAGAATTGAAATATAACTTCAAGAATATTAGAGACGAGTTAAACCTGGATATTTAGGATCATTTTCATTGAAAAATTTGAAAGCATTTTCGAAAAAATGTCGTTTGACCAGATCTGAAAATGCGATGAAAAATCATTTTCACAGACAACTTCGAGAAACTTCATGAGAAATCGTTTTAAGCAGTTGTACTCACAAATGCAATAATATTTTAAAAGGTCGTTCCGTAATGTAAATATTCACGACGTGATAGATACAATTACATTTGCGTAATTTTTGAAAACTCAAAGGAATACAACAGAATGGCGTTTATGTATTGTAATTCAGTGCACTTAATACTGCACAGAATGTAGCAAATACGATTGGGATCTAAGAGGGAGAAGAATGAATATACTTTGCAGAAGAAAAGGAAATGACTCGTAATGTCGAGCGTCAGTGTTGGACTAGGACAGCAGTACAATGTAGAGGAAAGAGACGAGGCGGGCCAAGCGAGGGTGGAAGGAGACGAGAAGCGTTGATAAAGGCTGGTTGACAGTAGTGTGAAGTACTCAAAGAGTCGAACAGAGACGCGAGAGGTGACGGAGCGGGAGCGGAACGACAAGAAGCACAAGGCAAACGGGACGACGTCTGTCGCAGGGGTGTGACAGAGTTGAGGAAAGCGACGAGGCCAAGTAGTATCAGAGCGCGGGAGTGAGGCAGAAGATCAGGAAGCGTTGAAGAAATGCTCGAGGCGTCGCACCCCGGCGGGGGCGGGTTTTAAGGCTCAGGGAGCGAAACATTCACCCGGCGAGCGAGTGGGGGCGGGACTGGGTGGCAAACTTCGTCGAGAGTGGAAGGGGGAGGGCATGAGGCGGCATCGGGTCGCGCCCCACGCTTCCGCGGTGCAGAACCAAAGTTTTAATTGATAAACTCCTCGACTTGGTCATTTCACACGCTCTAAAATCGACTTGCCCTCTCCCACCCTGCGTCTCCGTTTTCTAGTCTTGGTCTTCTTTTGTACTCTGCCTTAACACAAGTCTAACGTTCTCATGAATTTTCAATAGTTGGCACCGCGTCCTAATGGAATCTCGGGATATCTGAGAGCAAAAATTCGCTTCGAGCCACATTCGACGCATTTAGTGAAACGAGAATTACACTGACCATCCATTACGCAATGAAACCTTTTTTGAGCGAACATTTCACGATTTATTGGGAATGCTGATGTCGGAATTTTAACACATTGTGAAAATCAATTCCATTTATTTATTTCCAAAAATAGCAGGCTCATTCTCTTTTTATTTTTTCTATGTGGAGTAACATAACGCAAACAACAATATACCATCAACAACGGAAGGGGTGAAGGTGAGGAAATTTGTTTTTTAGATAGCCACTTGTAAAGTGGTTACTTTTAGGGCATGCGCAGTGTGCTAAAAATTCAATTTTTAGTTCTAGTACGAAAAGCGAGATGATGCTCAAAATAATCAGATAAAACTGTGAATACAGTTAAGGAAACAAGCTACTTTTGTTTGATCAACTGATCTTAATTTAACATGGTTCCCAATTAAGTAATATGTATACTTGAATTAAAATTAAAGAAAGTCAGAAAAAATGTCAGTAAAAAGAGAGTAAGACACACGTGGTATAAGTGATTTTACTTTGCTCGTAGGATTGCGTCACTCGGTCTATCGACCTCGTGTCGCAAAATTTCCTAGCGCAAACTAAAATGGCACTTTTACCACTCGTATCATATATACCTATTGTATTTACCCAACTCTGCAGAAATACCATAATAAAAATAAGCACAAATTAACAATAGAAGGTTTTCGGGAAGTGAGTTTTATGGAGCAGCTAAAATTACTTAATTTTTTTAATAATGTAGCAACACATACTGCAAGTAATGGTTTCATTGACACTGATCAAACTCAGGGGTACTCAGTGTGCTATTTGTGTGTACTCTTGTCAATTTACAAAGATTAACTACTTCATTATACTTTTATCGGAGCAAACCGGTAATTCAAACCGCTTCCATTAATCATTCTGCTGTGAATTTCCCCATTTTACCCCTCACAAAACCTATTAATATAATACTATGCAAAGTATAAATATCTCAATACACATTAATAATTAAATTGCATTAAACTTAATGGATCGTATTTTTTACCACGAACTTGGTGAAATCTTTCTGACAATGTCGTACTCCTTTGTGAATTTGTCAAGTGTGAACTCTCCAACAAAAATTTCACCATATGTTAGTATGATGTCAGTTCATTGAAAACTATTCACTTTTATTATTAGTAGTACACGATATTTTATTTATATTTCTTTAATTTGTAATACTTAAAATGAGAAGATACCTATAAATCTTAATTCGTCATTGAACTAAATTATTATCTTAGAAAAACCATGTACTCGTTTAGACACTGTTTTGCTGTCGCTAAAATAAGTTTTCACATTATAAACATTTGTGTTTAGAATGTCAGAACAAGACATTGTTATTCAATTACGAAATCCACCCCCTGAAATTTTTAGCAAAGTCTTTGAAGAGGGAATTGACACCATCATAGTAGTTTTACGACGGCTTTTCACAAGTCTTAATGATCTGGTATGCCTTAATATTATCAATACTATTGATAGGCGTAAAAGTGAATTATTACGCTTACAAAGAGTATTTTTCTGTTCTGTTCTGTTAAAAATACTTCTTACAGAAATATCTGAAGAGAGATCAAATTAAACAAGCATGGAGTTCTCGTGTCACAACGAGTACTCCGCGATGTCCCCTCGATCAAAACCACAGAGACGGTCGCCGGGCGGCGTCAGTGGCCTCCTTGTGGCGACTGGTCTTCCTTCGGCGAGGGGCCCCGCGCGCAGGGCTCAGCGGCAGGGGGAGGGGGAGGGGGCGCCCTGTCACGAGATCGATAGGAGCGGGGGAGAGAGGCGCAAGGGCGGGTCCACCGGCAGCGCCACTCAGTGATCCGGCCTCTTTCGCTCCTCCACCCCTTCGCCCTGCTCCAGGCACGCACCCACGCAAGCACCCACGCGCACACACGCACCCACTCACCCACCCACACGCGCACCCACACATCCACGCACTCACTCACCCACCCACGCACGCGCCGCACAGCGCAATCATGAATGCCTTTCGAGCATACAGCGGCATCTTATATTTCTCCTATTGCCATTTTTACAGCGAGCCTGCCTAATGTTTATAATATGGTTCTGTTATATCGGCCTAAGGCAACAGAACACAGGAACGAGAAAAGGCACTCTTAACGGCCGGCACCTGTTAATGAATTTATATTCCACTTTCCGTTAAAAACAATTAAAACAAATGAGTTGCAGAAAATCTCTCTTATTTATATTATTTTTCTTTTTGAGAAGGTGCTATTACCGAAAATAATGAAAAATACTCGGCCAAATACAGGTAAAATAACGATTTGGATCGTTACAAACATTGGATTCTTTTTATATATTCTAATTGCTTCGATTATTTGCTCCATAACGGCCAATTGAGGTTAATAATTTTATCGTAAAAACAATAAAAGAATGTGTGTGAAGTACACGGGGGTGAGGAGACTCAATCCTCGTATGTTTTCTCGAACTACGAAATCCCTAACTTCAGAATTTAATACATAACGTTGAATTAGAAATGGAAGTTAAATTAAAGATGGAGAATTATGAATTAAAGTAGATTATAAATTAAATAGAAGTTGAATTATCAATAATCAAATTTATTTTTAGGATTTTAACTTTTTACCTTTGCCATGTTTCATCATCTCTAGTTATAGTCATATTCTCAATGAAGTCATTACATTCTTATTTGCGTTCAGTCACTTTACCCTTGTTGCTCCAAACACACACATCTTTTCTCTTCACTCAATTATTCCTAATAAATTCAACGGGCTACTGATATTATCTTCTGGCATTCTCTAATTCTTTGATACTAAAAAATGTCGAAAACGTGAAGGCAAAACGAACATCTTCAGGAATATAATACTCGAGAGAAGAGTAATTCAGTCGTTTTAGTAATAAAGGAATGAGTGTTTTTATGTATAGTATGTTCCAGCGCTTCATAACTCACCAGGTTGCAAAAAACAGCGCGATCTACGGAACGCGGCTGCTGTAATACACGACGGTACTGCGGGTTGCCGCTAAGCTCCGTTCGCGTCATGATATGAACGTTTCTTCATATAGGTGTATCTGCAGAAATATTCTGTGCAAACAAATCTATAACATTGCCACTAAACGTAGAAGTTTGGGTTCTCGCAAATTACTCCAAAAAGTTTATACTTGCGCATAAACAGAGATTATGTAAATAACGAACATTTCCTTGGTGCGTTTATACAGTTGTCCTCTGACAGTCTGGTACATTGCAATACAAATCTGCTACATACAAGACGATAGAAAACTCGAAGTTCGCTTGTTTCGTTTTTCCAAGAATTACGGGTCAACATTTTCTCTTTACATTTACCTTTGTTCACACCTAACGTCACCGCTCCAACAATCTAATTACGATTAACACTCAGGATGGCGTCTAAAATGTATAGAGTGAGTAACTCATTATCATTTTTCGGTAACCCTGTTTCGTTTACACGAATTCGAGTTTATTAAAAAAGAGCCAATTATTTTAATATATACTTTTTCCTCTCTCACCTTACTTCGTAAGAACAGAATGTATTGTAATCGTGCGGCGGAAAACGGTGATTTTTCGACAGAAAAGCTCTTATGCCGGGACCTGTTAACGAAAAATTGGATAAATCTTCATTCCATGTCAAGTATATTACTTCCTACTACTTGAATGTGGCGTCGCCGACGCGGTGAATTGTTTGAAAAGTATTTTCCTGTGTTTCACGGAAAAATTTGTCAAGCACAGCTTTGTTCAAATAAGTTTTTACAGTCTCTAGAATTGGACATACCAATGAATAGTAGTAACTAATAATGTTTTACTCCGGTTCAAAATTTGACAACACCCAATGTCCCTGTGTGTTACGTCCACGGAGGATATGAACTTATAATATTACAATTTAAAATTTTAAACGCCATACAAAAACTTCCCGGTATGAAAGATGCTGAATAGTTAGAATTTAGTACAGCTAAACAGCTCTTCAATGTTATTTTCTAACCAGACCATTCTCAATTAGTTCCAAAACTTCTGTCGCAATCTTCTACAACTACACCTGATTCTTTCTCACATTTGCCCAACACTTCCGTATTTTTGTTCCCAATTTTGAAAAGATTGAAACTCCACAGCGTCAGTATAATTGTAATCACTTCTGTTTCTTCAATTGCTCTATTTATCATTTTTTGACGAATCTGTACAAACATTAAAAGGCAACTGTTTTGTAAGTTTATGTGAATAAGGTGTTACGTGCGGTTTAGGTGAATAAGGTGTTACGTTTTGTTAGTCATATTCATTTGAAAATCGTTATTTGCACTCTTAAGAATGTTAATGTGAGAAGTTGAGCGTAAGAACGTAAATGTACTTTTGTAGCATTACTCAGAGTTTGGTTTTCTCCATAAGTTCTTCAAGTTCAAGGAGTTACAATACCGTTCGCAGTTTTTTTTCAAATTAAATTTTAAAAATACGTTAATACAGATGCAAATTAAATTAAATCTGGCACGCGGCGATTCACTTGTCGCATTCAATGCCATCTACCTAGATTTATTTCGGTCGTTGGTTTAATTCTCAGTATATTCACTAATAAGGCAGCGCCATATGACACGCAAAAACACGTTTTTGCTATTCTTAGATTCTTCTGGCCGGATCCAAAAACAAGCTCCCCACCATTTGACCGAGACGCGTCGAATGCACCTCATATGTCTCGATTGGCGCACGAGAAGTGCACTAACCGTGACGGATCCGCATACACCGCACTCATCGCACTCACCCACACTGCCAGTTACTCAAAGGTGTGTAGTCAGAATTCATATTTTTTTGATCCTTATACCGAAAAATCGATCGATGGATTGATGTTAACACGTCCGTCTATGGTCACCGTACAACATTTTTCTGCAACCCTCAACTAATTAGAAAGGACACAAAGTACTTTTCAACCCTTGCGAGCGAAGGATGCCGACGTGAACTGAAAGGGCACATCCTATGGAGCGTTTTGATTTTCGAGTGTTTCAACAACCCGTTCCATTGTTTTTCGAGTGGCCCAGAACCATTGCGTCAAAGAGACGTGTAGTGTTCGTTGACAGAATGGAGAACCATTCTCATGTCTTTCTTCGTGCTCCATCCTCGAGGAGGAGAGACGTTGTTGACTCTTTAGGCCGCCGCACACGCGATCCACCGTCAATCCTCTGGCTCAGGACATCGAATAGAAGTGACACAGACTGCTACAATCGCCGCGAAACTAGCGGAGAATGAGGAAGAAAAAACGGAATGTAGAAATGTCTGTCACAACTTACGGAATAGTTGGATGAAAGAAGGTGATTAGCATTTAATAGTTAAAATAAAGCATCAAAACCACAGGAATATATTTACTGGGAAAAAAAGAATTAAATAAATGTAAACGAAGTATGTCAAATGTATTTAACCCTTAGACTCTGTTTCAGACCCCAGACGTAAATAATGTTTGGCAACACATAAAATTATTCACATGGAATTTATCCTTTTAAATATGCTATTTATGCGCAGTTTTACGTGAGTTGTAAGCTTTCCAGATTTTTAAGTTTTCTTGGTATGAAGTAAATTGATTTGTATAGCTGGTGTTTGCGTATTATGAGTTAGTACTCTGTATCAAATATTCGTTTGCTGGTATGGTGGACATATATTTATACAGTTATGAGGGTATGCTAGATTGTTTTTTCCGGAAATAATTTTCTTTGGTTTTTAGTAGTTTTTTTTCTTTTGTACATTATAGTAAATTAAGCAAATAAATAACATTTTCTTATTTTATAATACCAAATAGCATCCGCGCATGAAATACAAGTAAATTTTTGGGTAAAGCGTGTGGAGGCAAATCTGACCCCAAACAGAGTCCATGTGAGTAATGGAGAAAAAATCTAATGGTTAAAAATTCAACAGAGCGAAGAAAGTATTTTTAAAATGTCGATTTTTTTCAGAACATTAGAGTAGCGCTTTTCTCTCATTCGCTCACATGCCAGTCCAAACCTATTGTTCCCAGCCTATTGGTCAACGAGCATATCTGTCTACTTCCCTGCCTCCTTCCCAACGTACCTGCGCCTTCTCATCCACACAGTCACAGACACACACGCCCACCCACACACTCCGATTCGACCCGTCCGCCCGTCACGTGCTCCCTTGCTCCCTCCCCCCCGCCGACCACCGGGGAGCAATTTCGAAATGAGAGGCAGCGCGGCCCAGCGGCGCTCCGAGGATTTCCGCGCGCCTCCGCCATCTTAAATGAAGCGCGGAACTCGTTAACAAATCGGTGGCTCTGAATGTGTTGCGAGGCGCGCGCTACGTACCCAGCGCGCCGTCATACCGACATGTATACACCGCGCGGAAGAGCTTGGCGCGGCACGGTGAGGCGGGGTGGGCTGGGCGAGGTGGCGCGGGCGGGGTTGGCGCGGCGCCCTCATACCGACATGCATACTCCGCGCGGGAGGGCGGGACGGAGCGAGGTGGAGCGGAGCGCGTTGGGGTGTGGCGCGGCGGGGCGAGGAGGGACGCAGCGCGTGGGAGGGGCGGGACACAGCGGGAAGGCGGACGGGGCGGGGAGGGACTGGACCGGCGCCGTCATACCGACATGTATACTCCGCGCGGGAGGGTGGGGCGAGGAGGGGAGTGGCGCGTGGGAGGGGAACAAATGTAAACGCCCAACTTCGCGAATTCCATTACGACGAGCTGTTCGAGGTGCGCGTACCGTGGGAGAAAGCTTTCGCTAGCCCGACCCGCCTTCTTCTGCATGCACACAGCACCTGCGTACAGGGTGATTCAATACTAGATGCTGAAAAAGAATTTAGATTTTACTAATAAATATTTCGTGCATAGGAAAAAGGAAATTATGCGAACTTGTGTATGGAGATTATAAATTTCTTGGAACACATTGCTCCGATACATATTTTTAATCGTCACATCGGTTACGTAACAACGGTTTGAGAACGAACTAATGTTACATTAAATGAGGTTACAATAAATGTTTTCGGCCCGGAAGCTGCAAGCTCTGAAGATGATAGGTACGCGATCGAAACGATCATTAGCAAAATACATTTTTGATACCAGACAACAGCGTTAATTTACCACATTTAATTATTAGAAGTTGTCTACCTCACCAGCGATCTAATTAGTTACATTAGTTTTCAAACCGTTGAAAAATCTAATAAATGTTTTTATCAGAACTCATGCAGTTGAAAAATTCCGGAAACACCTAGATAATAAAATGATCTACAACCCTTTTAAAATAAATGCATTATACATGTAAGCGTAAGTGATGTTTTCAAGCTTCAGTATTAGCTGTTCCTGGATATAAATTACGAATAGAACGAAAATCTGAACGAACAGAACGAATTCTGAATACGGTTCGTGTATATTTGCATCGACGATTGAATCACCCTGTATAGAAGCGCGTGCGATCCCTTCCCACTCTCCATCGCCGTCTGCCCCCTCTCCCTCCCCCTCCCCCCTTCCAGCCCGCGGCCCGACCGCCACGGCCTCCTCATTTGTTGCCCGGAGGAACAAATGAATTCTGTAGCCCTAAGCGCCCGACATGCGTTGCCCTCAGCCCATCTATCTTCAGAAAATGGATAACTCTCGGCTCGGCGGTTCTACCTCGCGAACGCTTTTCGCTGCGGGCACAGCAGCGGCTGCAGCAACGCGTTTGTGTACAATAACGTTAAGCGCGCGAGAAATCAGTTTAGACTAATCAGGACACAGGTGAGAAAATTGGCACAAGGGCACAAGGGCGAGAGTTCAGACCAGAGTCTCCCACGCTCAAGAAGTCTCGCACGGGTATGAAAACGCTTTTCTACCCAAGAGAACTCATGTTCATTTATAATGATCAATGTTCACGAGTGGGAGAGTTAATGACCGCCAGACTTAGTACACACGAATAGGCAGGATATATTTTGTGTATTTATTTTTACGCAAGTCAACCATCATCATGTAGATAATAGAACAGATAAATCACTCGGAAAAGTATTTCACAACGTGCTTCGTTAGAAATGTACCACAATTTTGTGACCGTATCTCTACATTGTGAGAACAGTCATGATTTTTAACCGACATTCCTTCTTTCTAGACAATGCTGTCATGCGCCAAATTAACGGTATTTACGAGTACTATTATGTAGTCTACGACGCATTTGTATTTAATTTTACGCAGTAAATATGCCTAGTTTTTCATTTTACTACTTCAAATATTATTTTTCTTGCGATTCTCCTAAAATCTGTAGATGTTGACGCTTGACGGACAAAGCAAGCAAATATTGTAGTAAAATATTTTTACAAAATAACTCTTTAAAAATCAAAATGAAACAAAAAAGTCGATGTGATATTCAAACACTTTTAGCAATTGCGTAAAAATGTGAAATTTTATACGTTGTAAATTAATGTACGGAATAGTAGAACATTACAAAATCTCAGCTGTCGTAAAAGGTTGATGTGACATTTGGTACTACCCATACATGTCAATTTTAAAATCAAGCTATTCCGAGAAAAAGCAGATTTCATGACATAAAATCACGTTCACAGAATAGTTGGAAGTTCCAACGCAATTATTTAGAATACTGGTTCGAGAGTTCTCATTATACCAAAAGTTGTAAAATATACCTTTTAATTGAAAATCCTTTTTAGTGAAATTTGCCTCATAATAGCCAGTTATTTTCTGCTTTTACACAACGTGTCCAATTCTCCAATATGTATTCACCTTTCATACGAAGTTTTACCAAAATGAAAACTAAAAATAATTTTTACCAGTTAACAAACCAGTATTATGCTTTCAAGATTAAAAAACAACAAATATGATAAATGTTTATGTAAATTAATGGAATAAATGAATAGATGTCAAAATTCATAATTGTACATTTTATCACACGTAGGTGACGTGAACTGAAATTATCAGTATGCATTTCTGTCAGTGTAAGAGTAGTTTTGTGCTCTGAAACTAAAATAAGAGAAACGATTCTTCTGATAGAGTTATAAGTCCCATTATCAGTGGTCAGGAACTGTTTTAACACTATGACTATGAACGGTACAGGAATAATACTGGAGAGATTGAACGCTGTCGCTACTGCAGGTCGTGCAGTTTATTAAGTGAAAACTGTAAATGATGCTGAAACAAAATTAACCATTTGGGCAATTGTAATTCGACGCGGAATAAATGTGCTTGATATTTTTTTCGAAACTTACCAAGGAAACATTTTACATGTCGTGTTGCCCCATTATTCCCAAGAACAATTTTTTTCGCGAGGTGGGCAGCTCCTTTTGAACATAACAGTCTGACAAAAACTTGCGACTCGGTCTGCGGATAAATTCGACTTATTCATTGCATCCAATCAGTTTTCTAGACAAATCTATGAACCGGTCCATAGTTAGCCTCAGAAAGAGAATAAACATGTCTCCAGAATTGTATAAATTGCAAAGCTGAAAATAAAACTTTTTGGCATTAGACTAATATTTTAACATTGACCCTGTTCATTGCACCCTCGAAACAAAACTGATCCTGATATCCAAACGAAATTGACCAAATAAATGGTGTGTAAGACAAATAATTTTTTTCTGATTCTTCAATAATTTGAGGTAGTACTTCTTTCGAACTCAGGACTTCTAAGAGGTTCGCACTCTAAAACACACGTATAAAATTCGCGTGTCAATTGAATTAAAGAAATATGAAATTCTAATATCGTAGACTCTGAAAAGCTATGTAAGTAACACTCTCACTTTGAAGGAGCGAGGATGTCTTTTTCAAATACATCTTTTGATTCAGACTGTAAATAATCTTGCACCACGTTTTTCATACCTTCATCGGATGGGAAATTCCTCCTGTCACCTTTTTGCGCAGTTTGAAGTTCTGAAAAGGACTGGACTAAGTCTCAGTAATGGTGTGGATCTGCTATCGTGGTTTGGGGTCGGGCATTATTGAGAAGTAGCAAAAGCCCTGAACTTGAAGCAAACAATTTCGTCCAAAATGTGATTAATGATTTTGGCCAAAATGTGATTAATGATATCCTCTCTTTATGTACCATTGCCAATAAAGAGCTCCAAAATCATAATATTTTGGTTATTTGCGTGTACCTGTGTGGGAACGTCCCCAAAAGACGTTCCGTTTTTAAACGGGGTAGGATGAATAGCAAACCCGCCTTATTCTGGAAAGGATTTCAACTGGTTTCATGTTTTCATTTCTCATTACAGGTTTCTAATGTAAGTTGGTGCATGTCGCCAAAGCCGCGGTCATGTTTACAATGTAGATTTACCGAAACACGCTCATATATGCCGAGCATCGCTTAAACACTACTGGCTACCTTCAAATAATCAACAACACCTATTGAATCTTTATTGCGCTTTAAATGTTTTTCTTTGATTCACCTACGTATTATTACAGAAAAATAACCACACTATCTTCAATTCGTAAATAACGTAAAAAAATCCATTGAAATCAGACGTTAAACTAAAACTCATCAATTTAAATGAAAAATGATGGGAGCCAATTAATTCTATTTACAGCAACAAAAAAAAAAAAAAGTCAGACGAAGAGCAAAAGCAAATGCAATCGCTCATTCCGTTTCGATTCATCGCAGCGATCGATGCTCCGCGGGAGAGCAGCCACACGCACGCCAAGACCGCTCCCCTCTCCCCTCCCCCGCCATCGTTTCGGCCTCGCCAACCGCCCCCATCCCCGAAACCTCAGCCTCCTTCCTTCGTTCTGTGCGACCGCAAAGCGCAGCGGCGCCGCCGCTAGCTCGCTCGCTTCCGAAAGAAAAAAAAACGAGAATAACACGGCCTACGCGGCCCCTAACGACGTTTCCAGACAATGTGTATAACGAGTTCTCCAAACCAGAAAGGCAGTATCGCGGCTCTAACGACTGCCGAACCACGTCAGCGTTGAGCGTCCGCCGTTTTTCCCTGCTTCTCTCCCTCTGATCCTGCATTGGCGCCGCAGCCGCCCCTGCACCCGCCTTGTTAGCGGTTCGCTCTTCTGCGCTTTTCGAGTCCTCGCCCTCACCCTAGCCTAATCTCTAGCCCTCATCCTAGACCTAGACATCGGCATAGGCTTCGCTCTTGCCTTTCTCACCTAAATCCTAGCCCTTGCCCGAGCACTTGCCCGAGCTCTTGCCCTATCCTTAGCCCTAGCTTTCGCCTTCGTCTTGACCCTCATCTTTGCCATCGCCCTCGTATTCGGTCTCACTTCGATTTTACTTGCAAACCCCCACAGGATTTTATGGATTCGAAACAGAAATGGAAACATGAGAAGAATGAAACAGTTCAAATTCTCATTATATTGCTGTTGCTCCAATTGCCGTTATTTGGAAAGTCGCAAAAAAATTGGATCTGGTCGGTAAAGTGGAAAGGGATTTGGAATGAACTGAGCTTGTTGATATCGTTGGAAACGCTGAAGCAGGATTAATGCGAAGAGGTTTTATATTTGTCCCAGAAATGTTGGGATGGTTGGAAATACAGGAGCTCAAGCGCTTGCATTCCGCATAACTAAATCGAAAATGTAAGCTCTATTACGCAGAATTAAATTAGTATTCGACAAAACACATCCTTGACATGATTTTAGAATATTTCAGCTCTCTTCCGTTGCTTCACCCAGATTACTTTACTTCAACTTAGCTACTTTACTTCGCCATTTCAAAGATTCTAACCCGCAACCAGTTCGTGTTTTATTACAGTTTCAGTACAGTATAATATATTTTTTTGCTCTATTCTTCTTTCTCTCCCTCTCGTTACTTTTTTCTTTTCGAGAACCTTTTCAATTATATTTTATCTTACTTGTATCGTCCATTCAAAGACTCACCAGTGCAATATTAGTTACTGCGACGTGAGCGTTCTAAAGCATTTTTTATTTATCTAGCTGACAAAATGCGAACGTACATCACGTACATGTAATAATGGGAAAGAAAGGTTAAGTGTTCTGAATTTCAGCGCATTTCATGTAAACGATTCTTAATTCTTAAAATAGGATATCTCCCTCAGACGCATAAATTACGTAGTTACAAACTCCTGAAGTGAGGTTTTCTCATCAGTTTATTTCAGTTTTCAACTCAGAAGCTACGATTTTTTCACTCAATATTAGGATAATCACCCAAGAGACTTACTGTTATCCCTCATGAATGTTTTTAACAAGATGAGAGCTATCAATTTCAAAGTGGACAATTAAAACAGATTTTCAGTATACTTTCATGACAAAAATAACATATATTTTCAAAAATTGCCAACGAAATTTATCTTTCATCCAACATTTGGAGCCTGGAGACAAAACATCGCATTGCTCCAATGTCATCCTCCCAACCTGTCTTTTGTAAGAAAATACCATGCGACTCATTTAGGTTAAAAACGTAAAATTGGCAATATTCTAAGTGTTTGCTACCAATTTTACAGAATTTTAGAAGGGGCTAAGAAAAAATAACAAAATGCTTCCTAGTATATAATATGGTTTTCTGCGTCAAAGACAAAATACATTTTCAGTCTATTTCTTGATTTCTTTTCACATAACCACAAATCAGTTTAATCTGTAGACATATCGATCATATTAAAATAAAAATACCTACAAATTTAAATTATTTTCTGTTTCTCTCTAGTCAAGTGCTCTTGATGGGTGAAATGAGTATGTTTTAAGAACACGTTGGAAATTAAAGTGACAATCACAATCAGCATTACACAGTAGGTAATAAAGCGACTGGCGAGGGCATTCTCCTTGGGACACTGCGCCTTGCCTTGCCTTGCCTCGCTTCTTTCGGAGTCCTCCAAGTCCTGCGAAAGACAAGAAGCGAGTAGAGAGACGGCTAGCGTCGCTCCGCGTCGGTGCCCGGCCGCCTCCTTTTACTAATTGCCCCTTAAAAGACGCCACTCCTCGGATTTAACAATTGCTTTGAGTGCCGGCTTAAATAGATTTGACGGTGCACGTTAAACATCAATTTACAAGCGAGAGCCGAGGGGACTCCGGCGCCGGCGGTGTGGGCGGCGAGGGCGACGAGGGCCGCCAAGGAAACATCTGGCGTAGGCGGCGGGACAGTGGGTCCTCGGGGGCGGACACTGGGGCAAGGGACAGGTCGATGGAGATCGGACGCCGTGTCGGGCGCAACTGATACCATGTGCTTGTTGTAAGGCGAACGAGTGAGTCCTTATCTCGGCTCGGATTCTGATGACGTGTCATATTTTCATGTGTGCACTCTAGACGTAGCTTACTTGTAAATTGAAGTTTATCACAACATGTAGGTGATTGAAATGTATAACTACAGGGTCATTGTCATTTTTCAATTTTTATATCTTGTTTCCGGACTTTTACGTCATTTTTTCACTTTTACGCATATCGTTTCCTTCTCGTGTGTGTGTTTTTTTTTTTTTTTTTTTTTTTTTTTTTTTTTTTTTTTTTTTTTTTGGGAAGTGAATGTTTCATGAATGTACAATAATACACTCCATTTTTTATTTTCATTCCATACGTTCATGACGAAGTTCATGACGAAATTCATTACTGCAGTGGACTCCGTTTTTTGAATTCTCAAAATTTCACGGACCTCCGGTAATTTCCTCGATCTTTCAAAACTGACGATTGGAAGATCGAAGCTAAGGATTAATTAAAGACTAAAATACTTTATATTAAATATAATTTTATGAAAATAAATTTATTTAACATTATAAAATTCATTTAATAAATAAACATTCATAAAAAATGTTGAGTACTTTTAAAAAATTAGGTAAATTCTCCTTATTTTTAAGTCACTTTATAGGTCGTTTTGTCCTCAGGATCCGAGATCCCATTATTCCAAGCTATGCTCTTAGCGGTTGGTGGCCGATATGGTGGCAGTAGAAGGCGACGAAGGACGAGGATGTGTCGATGCAAAGGCAAGGGGAGAGCGGGTGTTGTCAATATTGAGGGTAGCAACAAAATATCGATATGATTTAAATCAATTAATGTCAATTTTCTACAACTGTAACATCTTGGAGAACGTGAAAGATGCTTTGTTCTATAATTGTATCAGCCAGTTAACTGCACAGTACCTTGTATTTTCTCCCTTTTCTGTTGAAACATTCCATTATACATAATTAGTTCTAATAATTCGTAATTAAGAGATTTTTAAGAACTATTGTCAGACGTTGCGTGTTAGGAACGTGATGTGACAAAAACTGGGGAGGGGGCCAAAACTCACGTTTTTTATTCAGTACAAAAGAAAATAAACGAATTAAAGTAAAAATGATTTAAGAACGGAAAAAATAATATATCGACTACTTTAACGTGCTCTTCGATTAGTAAACATCGAAAAACAGAACTGAGAAAACACTGCTGAAACTGGAAGTCAGATTGTGAAAAGGATGATGTAAGCGGCGGTGGAGCGGGGAGATCGGGCAGATGGACAGAATAGCGGGAGGGCACGGTCAGTCGAAATGAAGGGGAGATGCAGCGAGCACTGGGAACGGCGGTCAGCTTCATCCAAGGCGAATGAGAACGCGCGTAAATGAGCTGTATTTCCTCAGCAGCCGTCTCCAGCTTAGGAATGAGGTCGCCGCTAGAAGAGAATCTATTCCCTACCCTTAAAGACCCAAAGCCTAATGCCAAATTTTGGCGGACTTGGCTTTGTTAAGCTTGCGTTGCTTGAGAGGAATTAAAGCATAGCGTCAGACCAATGACTAATTTTTGAAACTTATAAAATCTCACTTTTGGTGTTCCATCTATGATATATGAAAACGAATATCTAAATGAAAAAAATCAGCATTATATTGTTTTATTAAATAAAATTTATTTTGTTTTTTTAAACAGGTTAGGAAAATAAAATATATTGTTTGAACAATACAGAACAAATGCAAATCTCATTGATGTAATTTGCACAACACGTGGGTTTCCTTGACATGACTTCTTTCGTATTTTCTTTCCAAAATCCTTTACTGTTCACCCTGAAAACATCAACTATAGACTTCCTTCTGACCAACAACTCCCCATCACTGCTTCAGCAACAGTACTCCCGCCCTCATAACTTTTTGTGAGGTGGAGTAACAGTGGCCATTAGCAACAAGGCGCTGGAGTAGATCTACAGAAGTTCAACGAGTATATGAGAAGTGGATAATGTCCGGACGCTGTTGTCAGAAAGACTCGGGGAGGAAAATTCTCCCTCTCCAGCTCAACTCGTACCCCTCCCACTACTGCACGTCAGCCCGCTCAGCACAGTTCGTTTTTACACACCCACGCACCTTATCATCTCGTGACATCCCGCCATCTCTTCCGAAGAAAGAGACGGTCAGGGAGAATGCCGGAAAGCGCAGCATCTTAGCACATCTAGTCCACATCTTTACCACAACCCACTCCGCCAGTCCTCCCGTCTCTCATCTCGCCATGATATGTATTATCCCATCTCCACCGCGACCTCTCGTCCGACCTCTCGTCCGACCTCTCGTCCGACCTCTCGTCCGACCTCTCGTCCGACTTCGTCCGGCACCTTCTCGTCCGACCTCTACGTCCGCCACCTCTCGTTCCGAACCTCTCGCTTCCGACTCGTGGTCGTCCGACCTCTCGTCCGACCCTCTCGTTCCGACCCTCTCGGTCCGACCCTCTGTCGTCCGATCTCTACGTCCGACCTCTCGTCCGACCTCTCGTCCGACCTTCTCGTCCGACCTCTCGCCCGACCCTACTCGCCGGACCTCTCGCCCGGACCTCTCGCCCCGACCTCTCGCCGACTTCCCGCCCGACCTCCCGCCGCCCGCCTGTTCCACACTCCGCCATGCCAAATATTCCATCTGCTCCATCCTGCCGTTCCACATCGCCCTCGAGTCCTTCTCCTCCCCGGTTGCCGAGCGCGCGCCGCCGCCGCCGCCGCACCGCGCCGCGCCCGCGCCGCGCGCGCCGCGCCGCGCCGCGCGCGCCGGGCGCGCGCCGTGCGTCTGCGAGCTTGCGGCCAGTTTACATATTTCATTTGCGCGAGCGCAGCGCGCGGCGGGCGCACTTGGAGGAGCAGAGTTGCGGGCACTTGGGCGCGCCAAGCTTCCCGGGTTCCGCTCCGCCGCCAAAACAGCGCCCGTCCGCGGGAGGCGGCCATACCACGGGCGGCGTGTGGCGTGGCGGCGGCGGACAGGTAGCGGCTAGGGCGGGACGTCCTCCCTAACGAGTTACACTCAAACGCTGCGCTCTGCGGCCTGAGACGCGTTTGCGCGTCCGCAGTATGTCTTCCTATCAATGAAAGGCCCGGCCCCGCGGCGCGTTTGCGCCGGGTGGGGGCGCGACGGACGGGGTGGGTCGAGGGTGACGGTAAATCCCCGCTTCCGCCGCCTCATACTTGGTTCGATGAGCAAGCCAGTACAGAACCTTCAGCCACTCTCCCACACCCACATGGTGCTATATCCAAGCACTCGTAACGATTTCCGTGTTAGTTGTTTTCCTTTACGAGTAAGTACGGGCATAGGCATTGTGTCTACACGTACGCAATTTCGTTGCCAGTGGTTAGTGTTTAATGTTTACATGTAAACTTCGTGAAGGATACGGACATTATATATAAAACGACTATTCAGAGGAAATCACTCATCTTACGTCTCTATGGGATTATTACGATATAATTCAAAATTTTTTATCTGTCTTGCTTTCATTTATTGATTTCCCCACAAATCATTTGATATTTTATTTTCTGATTTAAAATCGTTAGATACAAAACATATTTCGATTTTCATGTAAACAATGGTTACTAATTACTTAGATCTAAAGATTTTTCTGTGCAGAGATTAATTTCAAGTATCTAAGAACGGTAATTGTTCTGTTATGAAGCGTGTAAACGGCGTTCTAGCTACTCTCCTCTAGACGGTATGTAAAATTTGTAACTTTCGTATCGTTAATTGTGTCTTCTCATCACTTTACACATGAGTGCGTGGCGTGTCTTGACAATAATTGGCGAGTGAGATGTGGCCAAGATCATGGAAAATGGGAGAAAAATCTGAGAGAGAAACACACTCGGACCCTACGAATTTGAGTCGTACTTTCGTGTATTCAAAATGCTAAACAGTCATCACAACTATCCATAATCATCCGACTATTGAAGCGTCGCGCTGATATCATCTCTCGTTCATCAGAGTGCAAATGTGCGGAGAGATTTCCGTTACACCTTAAACGTGTCACAATTTCAGAGTATATCGACCACCACTTCTTCACTGGAGTCAAATTATCCACAATGCCTCATAAATCGTGCTAACAAGCAGCACGTTATCGAGTGCGACGCAACTTACTTACCGAGAGACGGGAAAGCTGTTCGATTTAGTGATCTCTTCTGTCGCAGTATTAGTCTGGCTACCAACCCTCGGCATTCTTCCGGTCTCGCGCAACGAACCACACTATTCTCTCTGCTCAAAGCGATCGCTCCGCATCATGCAACTTTAGTTATCCTCAATAGTTTGTATTGGGTGACAATCCGAGAGACTATTAACTGAGGGAAATACTTACGACTAACGTCGAGAGTGCACCCGTGTATATGTATTAGGTACTTTACTCAGGAGGCTATCCACCAGCTCTTCTCTCACTTAAAATAGTGACAGCCAAACTATGTATATATTGAAACAAATTTGGACTAACAACCATCTCAGGCTCACTGGAACTCTTTGAACTCTCGTGTCTACTCTGTAGTCGAATGATCACCCAAGCTCCAGACGAACCGCTGAGACCTCCCGTACGTGAAGGTCTAAAATCGTGTCATATCGTACAAGTTCCCGTGAGTGCGAGAGTGGACACCATACATACGCTTACTAACTATCTCTTCATACAGCGTGGTGGGGTGCAGAGCAGCCGATACATACACTTATACAACCGAATGACTTATAAAGTGCGATGACCTTAATATACTCGATAATTTTACGGCTGTGCTCGTTTTGATAAAGACTGCTAGTGACAACTACAGCATACACGCGCGCGACAATCTCGGCCAATTGTGCTACACAGATTATAAAGCGAGCGCAACGTCTACGATGCGACGTGTCTTCGCTTGAGCGTCCAGACAGACGACGTGACAACAAGAATACACCCACATGCAAGCGACCGCCCTGACCCCATTACGAGTGCCGCCCGTAGCCTGCCGATGGCCGCACCACGAGCCCAGCGCAGCACACGCCGACGCGGACGCGGGACGGGCCTGGCGGCGGTGGGGCGGGTGGATGCAGGGCGCGGGCGCGGGCGTGGCGGGGCGAGGTGCCAGGGCGGCTGGTCGCGAGCGCCGCGGCCGCGTCTCTCTCTACGTCGACGCGGCGGCGGCGGCCGCGCCGGGCCCCTGAGAGGGGCGGACAGGGCCTTCCGTGTGGGCGCCCCCCGCGCTACGCTTCGTGCCACGGGACCTGCAGGCGTGCCCAGCGTTCCAGAAGCCAGGCGCTGACCTTGCGCAAACACTCAGCTCGAGCGGCAGGCCCCGCCCGCTCCAGGACCTCCTTAGCGCGCAGATGGGCCTCTGCGAAGCGGGAACTTTGCCACACTTATCAGGTGTCACCTGCCATGGCTCAGACGTTTGCAAAGGACATCCACATATTGTTTCGTAAACCAAGTGGTCTCATTCCTTCCCAGGTATCCTCTCCAGGTTCTCTTGTTAACACACTAGTCACGAACACTAAGAGTGTGCCGATTCTAAAGAGTTGTATTCAAGGCGAAGGAGTTTCCATAACTTTTATAATATATTATTCACAGTCAATAAATATCTCACATTTCCCTTAATAATTACTTTCAATTAAAAGCTCTCAGGACTTTACTCAAAACTTATGACTTCCACTTTGTTGCTAGCAAATGGAAAAAATGTCTTCCTATTGTTTGTTCCAACAAATGTAACAAAGGTTCTTCTTCTGAAATGTAATTTTAGATTTATAATATTTTCCCTAGCAGACTAACAGGCATAAATTATTATTATTTAGTATCTCCAGGCGTGAATAAATGAATAAAAATAGGGTCCAGAACTGGCAACATCGGCTCAGCTGCGTAAAAATAGGATTAAAATGTGAATATATATGCGAATTTCAACAAGATGTTCAAAATTTGGGAGTATCTAAGTGGGAAATCTGTGTAAGGAATGGAACTAACGACTTTTGTGTATCACGCGAACTGCGATTTGATACTCATATACAACTTTCGTAAGAGGTATATTAAATTTTGTACCCAATATTTTAGCGTTGCAACAGTTAACAAAATGTTAACAAAACTGAGAACTATGTCTAATGACTAACATACCCAGCGACCATAACGTACATAAACTCCTTTTCACGAAGACAATGGACTATAAAGACAAGCCCTATATGTCTTTTCATGTCATATGTTGCTTGCTTATCATTTTACATTCTTTTTGTCCAGAAAATCTACGAGTCGATCCAACCACAATTTTCCATTAATGATTTGTATACCCTCTGCCCAATAATATATTTTAATAACTTGGTTATATTTGGGAACTGACATTCAAATGCATGATTTCCAATTCAGACTTAAAGCTTCTAATTCTTCCTTTCACCTTATAACTTAGAAGCCCTCGTTAACGTGATATCTCTAGTAAAACATTATCGGAAGAGGCTTTTCGGAAAATTTAAGAGTTATGACAAAAAACTAATTGATGATTCTTAGCCGTTCAGGAAAGGTATGCAATAACGATTGAACAGAATTGAATCCTTATCTAGTAATGTCATCGGCGAGAAGAATATATTTTATCGGCTACTGTGATAAGGGTTATATTTTTCATTTATATCGTTAACTTAAACTGGAAAGAGAAAGACAATTCGATACACTCTGGTGACAAGCATAAGCATGGTATTGTTAATTTAGCCTTATGCGGCGGTGACGCTATTGGTCAGTTTTGAGTGTTGCGACAATGTTGAAGTGTTTGCCATCTGGTGAGCTCCCGTCCCATTTACATTAGTGGCCTTGCAACAATTGAACCCGTGTTACAAGATGCCTGAACTTTTATATTACAACTCATGCTTACTATAAAACGGTATAGCCTGTTAACCATTCAAAATTCATGAAGTATTAATATGTTAATCTTTCATCCATAAGCTTTAAGGTTTAATTTATGTGCCTTATTAGCCATTGTGAAAAGTATTAATCTAATAATACAATGTGATTCAAGAAGATTGAGTTCGCACTTACTTAAGGACTTGACCATTTGCACATCTCAATAGAAAAAATCATACGATGATCAATTTCCTGAATGATTTTACGTGCATGATTTCATCGCGTTAATTCTGTGAAGAATGACAGATATATTTTCAAAAGTGTTTCGAGGAAAATAATCTACAGTTTACACTTCTGATAGTGTTTAAACCCGTTCCAAAAGTGGACAAAGCACATACCTGCTTCCCAAAAATGTATCAGAAACTATCTATTAGACAGATCTAAAGAATGAATATAAAGTGCTTAAAACTTGGAACAATTTTTCCAGATAACGCAAACTCCAACACTGCCGAAAAATTCTCAAGAAGAAAATCTTGTAGTTGAAAGAGCACTTTATTAGCAAAATAGCCTAATTCTATTGACGGCCGAGGGGACAATATTATCATATCAGTGCATGATACAAATGAACAGCGTTTTCCCATGACTTCTTGATTGTTATTCATTTTATATACTATGTCTTTTAAACATTATTGTAATTTTGGACAATTGTTAATGACCATCTTGTCAACAAAGATAAAACTAGTCTACAGATCTTTCACATATTTGCCTGGTATCATTTCCATGGCGCTAATCTTCGATTAATAGACTTACGTTATTTAATAATTTCATCTGAGAGCAGATGGTTATCATCTATTATGTCTTTGATGAAATGATGAACTGCCAAATTAAACCCTTAGCCAGGAACAACATTGAATCTTTTAGCATCCATGCGCTTAAGGTACGTACCCCAAAACATATGTTGAATGCGGAAAGACTCAATTGTAATTAAATCTTTAAGATTGCAAGCCGAGCGCTTGCACTTACATTAGTTTTGAGATTAATGTTCCATCACTTACTACAAGTGCATTAGTTTCTAGTATCAACTCACGGTATATCGACGCTCACGTTTCTGTAACACTATAGTTTTAATATCATTTTAATGATTAATTTAAAATATTTTCTCACGTCGTTAAGATTTATAAGTCTATGTATTTCATTTGATTATTTCTTGTATTCATATACTTTCTAAAGCAAGTTTAAATCGCAATTCTGACACGTATTTGTTTATATTTTGTACTAACAGATACAACGTTGTATATTTTACCTAGTAATTTCCTAAATAATGATTCCAATAAAGTACCGTTGAGAGGAAGGTAGTTTTTAACTTTCCCAGACTTAGAAAAAAAAAAGAAACAAAAGTTTTTTATATTTTGTGTACATTCAGAATCAGGAAAAAGTTGTTACCCGTCCGTCTAATTATTTCCCATTTCTTTTCTGCAAAGAGAACATTCAAAGAATATACAAGATAACAGCAGTAGTTTATTTACATGATAATATAAAGAGAAAACATTAGAGAGTGCACCGCGTAACCAAAACAAGAGAATTCGATCCAAAGAGATGTATCGACCTCAGATACATTCACTGACCCAAACTGGTTTCGATTTCAATTCGGAAAACAATTAAGAATCGGAAAATGACTACTGAAGAAGCTATGAGAACTATGGGTAATGAGGAAGATATAGAAGATTTTACTTCACAAGAGGTGAAACTCTGCGAAATTGAGTTAAGTTCTACATCTTCATTTTCACATTAGCTACCCAATAAGATTTCGATTTTTCTTCTCATAGAATGAAAAAAGCGACTCTAAAAATGCGGCTTTGCCCTTTGTTCTGCCAGTCATCCATTTCTTTGACTAGCACATTATCAGCCAAAACGCTTTCCTTAAAACTCTCAATTTGCTAAGATGGCGAGGGGAGAGTAGAGTTTTGTTACTTCGCTGGCAGTACTCTCAGAGATCAAATGTGTAGCTCAATTGTGGATGAAAAATATATTTGTATGGAGGGAAACCTTTTTTTGATATCAATGTTGCCACAACGCTTCGTAGCTACCTTGGTATTATAATTCAAGGAATTCAGGAGCTAAAGAAAGCGGAGTGAGACAGGATGGTGAGTCATTATCATGTCACTATATCCCCGTTTTCAACTCAAAATGTGAGGTCTAAGTATCGATAATATAGTAATTTAGCTTTGCAAGATAATTTCTAAGTACTTGATTTTCTCTGAGCACAACAAGTTCTTCCTTATGCAAATGTGGAACTCTTTTTTATCAAGAATCTCTAAGTACTTGCTTTAATTTGTTGCATTACTTTGATGTTTCTACAATTAATTAACACTGTTACAACAAATATGTAAGCTTGTATATTTATAGACGACGCAAAAATTTGTAATGGAAGCAAAAAAGTTACAATATAATCATTGTATCATATAAGTAAAGAGCTACTAACTTTTAAAACTAATTTTCCGCAGATGATAGAATAGTGTTAGTGTTAACAAACTTGGTATGTAGAGTACCAATCCTTTCTCTTCCAACATGATACAAACTTTCGGTTAATTCTTGATGAATTTTCCATCAATAATTCTTAACAGTGCGCCACCGAGGAAGGCTCCGTAGATTCATCAACAAGTGAACACGCGTTCATAAAATGAATAAACGTTCAGAAATGGCATTAACAACACACATCAACTACTTACTTTATTGTGTATGTCGTACACATCGTTCGCAAATATCACTTGGGAATCTGCTGCAAGGAACATCCTCTGTGATGCAAGTACATCCAAAATTCTGAGGAACTGCAGAATAAATCCCAACCAGATACAACCTTCAATGTAATTGCTTAGTCTCCATTTTTTATTCGTCCACTTTCGAACGACACAAAACCACAAATTTCTCGCCATGTGTATCTATGGGAAATATATATAAAAAAAAATATACAATATGCTTAATTTCAGTTGAGTCCCCTTTTGAAAAAAATTCATACGAGGATAAATGGTTTCATTCATGCATTTAAAACGTGCAAAGTCACACAAAACATTCAACTATATTTAGACAGTGGTGTGTATGTGTGTTTAAGATTATGATTCATTATTATAGAATCTAGCAAACTTTCATCCTCTGAAGAGATTTGGTATTTCAAAGATAGATACAGAACCATTATTCAGAAGGATCAAAGTCCCTGTAATATTAATTCAGAGCACAATATTTTCGAAAATTAAAATGTAAATGTTGTGTTTGAATATCTTTTTTTCTACTGCCACATTCACCCTCGTAGTTAAATGAGACGTTGTTGGCTGGAAAGTCGTGACAAAAAAATAAATAATTTGAGCCCCACTACATTTGCCATGAAACACGGAAATAACTTCGCACCAACTTTCGAATTAAGAATGGAGACGTGCAAGTCAAAAGCAATAATTCATATTATAATATAATTTAATAAATCCATAAGTACCGTTCTTGGTAATTTTGTTTTTATGAAACTGACCAGTTCGTTTATAACCTTACTATCAGGTTTTGAACAACCTCGCTGAGCTCAATCGGCAACAAAGAACAAGAGAACAATTTGAAAATGCGCATAGCGAAAGTGGGACAAGCCATCTTTGTCACTTGGGGGAAATTGACCTAGTAGAACAAGACGTTTATGATCTCATCCGCGCGCGACTATCAGATTTAAGACTATGGAAATTAACTGATAAAATTGGAAATATTCATAACACCATGTTCATACTCATAGAGAAAATACCAAACTGAAAGGTTGCTGTGCTTGGAAGTTATTTTTAACAATATTACGAGAAGTGAGATAAAAAGGGTTTTGCATCTTGTGGTATGAATGAGAATGTGAAGTCCTCTGCGCTTAAAAGACTACATAAGAAGATCGTTGTGAGAAGCATTATAAATGTAATGTCAAATGGAGAAATGAATGGAAATTGAAATTACATCTCTGAAAACAAATTTCTCATAAACATGTTGATCTTCAATCTTCAAACTTTAGGTAAATATGTTTCATTCGTGTCATTTCACGTAGATGAGTTGTAAATACACATGTTTGGCAGCCATTGTGAGCTTTTAGGTATCATGATAGAACTTTATTTTTTTAATTTTAAAAATAAGTTCTTTATTGCAGAACGTATTTATGTATCTAGCGACGTTAAGTACGAAAAATACTTAATTTCAAAAATCAGATAACTTACCATTGCTTAAATAATATATTAGGAAAAGATAATATGAAATTTGTAATAGTTCATAGAGATATATCAGTACTAGCAGGTACAATTCGAAGGGTTTAAATGAATTTATGAATCTAAAGTTTCAAATTTTAAATCGAATTCACCCAAAAGTGATAATTTTGTTAAAGATTTTTTGATTTAATAAGTCTGCCAATTTTGCAGCTTACAATTGCAATTTCACTTCTAACAAATAGTAACAATTAGTTATTCTCAACGTATTTAGCTCAAAATGGATACGCATACTTTAACCAATTGTAACATGTCGTGTGGTGAATTTGTTAAAATTGGTTTTTCAAGGTTTTGGTTAAAAAATTCGCACGAAAATGTGCGAGAGGTCAAATAAAGAATAGTTTAAATTAAATGTGTTCAAGAACAAAACTTTAAGGGATGGTTTAAAAGATCAAAGTCATTTTATTCGTAGAGCAATAGATGCGGGATGGGAAATTGTATAGAAGCCATAATCTTATCAGCATAAAATATTATGGCTTCAGCTATGCTTCACTCATGAACTAGTAACAGTTTCTGATTGAAATATGTTTTATTGCTATTTGAAAAGGAAAAATATATAAATCCTCAATAATATCTTCAACGTAAATGAGTTGTAGATGATTAAACCTTATACACCATTTCAACTTTACGCGTGTCGTATAGAACAATGAGTGACATTTAAGTTAAAAGTGCAGAAAATTTCCGAAGTTGCAATTTTTACTTGAACAGAAAATCGGTAAGGTTCAAATTGCCCACAAAACAATAATTTTCATTCTACATGCGACTGCCAATTTTGGCACAACTCAAAACATTGAAGTGTTCCGATACAACGTTTGAAACATTGTCCATTTTTAAATGCTATTAAATACGGCCTACTAATTGATGGATTATGCTGTTTGTATTACAAAATTATTTTGTGCAAGACCTTATTAATTATTTTAATCATATTGTAATTCTAGGGTCATAACGACAATACTCTTATTTTTTGAGTTTGTGCCAGTGTTTCCAGATTATGAGTGATATATACCATTTGTTTTTCCAAAGCAGCACACTCAATATTGGACATGAAAATACTCTTATAAAGTAGTGGTGTATAAATACACGGAATAAAGACTGAGGGAAGGCTCATGGAAGATATATATTCAAGTGCATGTAACTACATTTGTTTATTGGTAGTTATTGTTTTTTTTACAATTTTCAGACACCAAATCGTTCGAATATACATTTATTAAAAAGCATATCACCTACGCATTTTCTTACTTTCCATCGAAGGTAAATGAATGTGAGATAATAAATGAAAGACCTATTTCAGTAAGAATTGTATTTGCCAAGTAACCCCTAGCACAAAACTTGTATTCTACTCTTCGATCGACACAAAATGTGTTTGTTGAGTGCACTGACAATAATCTTTCCTTAACCAACTCTCAAAATTATATATTCCTTTCCATCTTCCTGTTACTTGAAAAAATAATATTTCATCACGTACCTGAGCAAACGAAGCTAAGCTGTCCCTTTTAATCTCAAACTCCAAAATCTTTTTCTTCAAGTAATCGTAGTTTAGGTAACTAGATAATCAAAGAGGAGAATTTCATGGTAAATTGAAAACAAATCAACCCCGTCTAGTGTTTTCTGTAACACCTGACAGCAGCTTCTCCACACATGTAAGAGAGATAAATCATAAAAATGTGTTTTTAACGATTCAAAAATATAATCCGGTGAAATAAACAATGTTAAAAGTGAAATAATGTTGACACACAATCTCGAAAAAATACTATTTAATTGAATAATGACTAATACAATCGGTATTCGTTGGAATTTTAAAATAAATCGAAATCTAGTGCTCTAATCAAGTGTAATTTAATGTACATACTAAAGCAAAAAATAACATTAATGATGGAAGACATCTTCCAATATAAGCCAGGTACTTGCAAAGTTCTATGCGTCCAATCTTTCAGATATTTTTAATCACGCCATTGACAGATCTTCAAGTTCCGCTATATAACCAGTGATCACACAGCAACTAATATAATAAAAATTTGACCTTGTTTTGTGGTGTCAAGAAATACCAATATATTTAAATTCACTTACATTGTTGTCAAAAAGCAGCCAGTAATTAAAAAAAATACTTAAAAAACAGACATGACAAGGGAATGTAAAAAAGAATAAAACTAATATAATTAATTACTCCTTTAAGAATTGGTAATGAAATTATAAATTTACTTTAATAGACAACACCGAGGGCAAATCCACTAGTAACTCACGTTCAAACCAGAAAAAAATTAGCAATTGCAAGTTAATTACTTAGTTATTCGAGTCTAAATGTTAGATATCTTTAGGCCAACATTTCCTCGACATTGTAAACTAGAGCATCGGTGAAGATACGTGTGTTTCATTGTTAAAAATTCCAGTTCTCTTCTCAAATAGTCACAGAAAAGGCCGGGCGAGGTAGGTCGCGTTCCGAAAGTGAAATGTTCATTGGTTTAGGGAATATTTGTTTCTTTAACATTCGCTGTCCTAAAACAAGTATCCTGCTATACTTTAAAGTTTATAACACAATCATGTTTTTATTTATTACCAAGTTCGTTCAATTTAAACGATGAAAATGTTTAAATAATTTCTTGTTAGCATCACTGGTAAGTGTGGCAGTCCTTCCCGACAACTGAGAAAGAATCCGTCAATTCGACGTCAACGCAGAAATACTTTGCGCTTTTTACGTATTCATATAACTATTTTCTATCACAAGGAGAGAAATAATGTATTTAACAATTAAAGAAACTGCCAACACCGAAATGTAGAGCCCTTGTTTACAAGAACACGAATCATAAATAGAACAGAAGCTTCAGCAATTAATGTAGATCTCCCTCCGAGTCGCACTTTCGAAGACTGTAACACTCTGTACCACCTCCGTGCGGAGTGCATTTTAGCCAAGCCGCCAGCAGCAACTCGAAAACAAGTCCATTCATCCGCAGCGATTATTCTGCGGCGCCATGCGAGCGCGAGCACCTGCGGAGGGCGCGGCCGGCAGAGCGCGCCGCCGACGCGCGCCGTCTTATTGAGGGCGGGCGTGCATTTTAGGGCGCGTATAAATAAGGCCCGGGCGAGGGTTCGATGCCGTGGCCGCCTGTCTGCCCGCCCCGCGATGATGCCCTCAGACCCTCCGCGCCCCTGGCGGGGCACACAGCCGCGCCTCGGCCTGCAGCGGCGCGCTCGAGCTTCACGTCTGCGATACCTCTTGTTACGTGTCGATATATATCTCGAACTCGTGGGAACTCGATTTCTTGAAAAATCGTTTAATGAAACGCTCCATACTAATATCGATATACTTAGATTTCACCAAGTAGATCTTATTTTACGCACAATGTATTCATGATATCATATAGAGTTGCATCAAACGATAGGTGAACACAATTATCAAAATTATCGGACTTTTCCTTCGAAATTATTCGATAACTAAATCATTGATGTTCTGATGTTCCCCTCGGGGCGTAACGCACATATCCGGAATTCTTGCCTTTCATGCTCACTCCAAACGCTTAGCACTTTCAGCCTAGTGTAGACTGCCCCCACAGTTTGTTTTTACTCACTAACTCGTCCAATTTCCCAGTCGTTTTCTAACAGCGTATTATCTCAGATTTCCCTTTTGAATTACATTTGCTTCGCGTCCCTGCGCCCTGACATTTACCCTAAATCTGGGCTTCTCCATCAAGGACGCCACGTTTCGCTACCCCTCATATAGGGTTGAATGTATTACATATTTAGATCTTCTCAAGAGAGAAACCAAAATCAATATTTGTTAGTACACAAAATGTATCTAATAAAAAGTCTAAATTAAAAACGTTGCTTTATTGCAAGTAAAAAATAACGCTTCCATGAAAGCATACAAATTAACCAAACACTCCACTCCAACTAATTCACGGAAATTTTTTCTTCGTAAAGCAATATCTTGATTACACATATTTGAAAACTGTATCCTTGTAGTAGAACTTAATTTACTCGTTTCCTGTTTTACTGCATTTTGGGAATGAATTAATTTTCAAAACATGAAATAGTCCGCTTGCCATTGTGGCCTTTAACGTTTTTCTTCTTTAAATTACACCATTAAATTCGTTGCTGTTAGCACCCGCACATTCTTCATTTTAGTTTAACGTAGAATAAAAAGATTGAAAACGCGCCATTTTTTATGTAAGTCTGATCGTGCTTGATAGCGGCGGGCACCAACAACGAATATCATTTTTATTAGGAAGGAAACCGAAACAAGATTTAAAATTTCATGTATGAGAAATACGAGGATGAAATAATATAATTACTTCAAAACACAGCGTAATTATACTCCTTCCGTCTTAGAACTTGAATACTGCGCATAAGTTTCACAAATTAAATATGAAACGTGGAAGTAATCCAAAATTCAGAAATTAAAAAGGTATTTTTTTCTCACATCTCGAGTCAGCTGACACCAGTGAAGTTCTGACATTGAAATTACAGACTATCACTTGGTGTCTAAATAGATTCATATCACAGACATTTTAGATTATATACCAAACTAGTTTGAGAGTCTAAAATACACTCGTTATATTACGCGCGCCATATAGGCGAATGAAATGGTACAGTCAGGCTGAAGGACGTAAGAATTGAGGCAAATGTACCAATTCCACAATCTGAATGTCCGCAGTTCAATTTAACTTATCTTTATGGTAAGATTTTCTTACTTCAATAACAATGACAAGGAACTTAAACTGAAATAAGTTCACTAAGATTTTTCGCCTTCCTCTAAAAATAATTTGTGTTCTGGAGTAATATATTTGTTACAAATTTGAAAGAAAGTAAAAATTGCATTCTCGTGCAAAAATAATTTGCATATTCTATTTCTATTTTTCTTGATAGAATCAAATATTGCCAATTCCTGGTTTCGTAAACACCAACAAAGACTGCGCTTGCAATGAAAAGAGGTAATTTGTACTAACGTTAGGGAAGAAACTATCCAAATAAATATTACTTACTTTCCGTTAAATCGTAAAAGTGTAGGAGCACTTCATACACAGCCATTCAGCGATTTATTCACACCATGTTCTGGTCTCATTTTTGCAGCAACACCTCTCACACAATTACTTTGTGTCTCATCTCCCACGATGTATCCAGCGTCCCTCTGTGCGCACGACGTCCGTTCATTGTGTTGCCTGGAGGACGATGGAGGAGAGGAAGCGCCCCGAACGCTGTCTCTTTTGTATCTCTTCACACGTATCCAATTCCCCCCCTCCTCCTCCTCGCCCCGCCCCAGGCTCTCCCGGCAGACAGCGGCGGCTTGGCACGCGAAATTCTCTTTGAGGGACCCATTCGCTAGTAGAGCTACCCCAAAAACTCTGCCGCGCGCTAACGTCGCCATGGACTTGCGGGGCCAGCCAGACGTGGAGAGGGCCCGAGCGGAGCAGAATGGGAATGGGGAGGGATGGAGCGGAGCGGAGGCGGCGACGGGGATGGGGTGCCGGGCGGGGGAGCCGACCAGGCGCTCTGTGCATGGAAGGGGAGATTCTCCGGCGCTTAGCGGGGAGTGCGGCGCCGCACGAAAAGGCGAAAAGATGGACCGTGTTCCTCCAGAGCCGCATCGGACAGCAGCTGCGCGTCGAACACTGTGAACAACAGCATTGCTGGGTTGCTGAAGTGATTTATTGGGAGCTCTCGTGTTTTAAATTTTATGAAAAAGTCATATTTCGTAAAATTCATACTAGAATAATTAGCAATTGAAGATTGAACTGTAAGTTAAGTAAATCAGTTTTGTACTGGCATATAACGCTGCGCGCCCTCATTCTCACCTTTAATGAAATACCAAGTGATATTTTCACTGAGATTAATAGTTGATAACCGGCGGCGGACTGTTGAAAAACTCCTGACGTCTGTGAGGAACGTTGGGGTCTAATACACCCGCTATTTATTAGAACATATTTAAAGCAATCTAATTACATTACACAAATATTTATTATTAGTAAATAATGA
>BOPP01000300.1:97996-146173 GCA_017312745.1 Gryllus bimaculatus | reverse complement strand
GCCGCCAAAACAGCGCCCGTCCGCGGGAGGCGGCCATACCACGGGCGGCGTGTGGCGTGGCGGCGGCGGACAGGTAGCGGCTAGGGCGGGACGTCCTCCCTAACGAGTTACACTCAAACGCTGCGCTCTGCGGCCTGAGACGCGTTTGCGCGTCCGCAGTATGTCTTCCTATCAATGAAAGGCCCGGCCCCGCGGCGCGTTTGCGCCGGGTGGGGGCGCGACGGACGGGGTGGGTCGAGGGTGACGGTAAATCCCCGCTTCCGCCGCCTCATACTTGGTTCGATGAGCAAGCCAGTACAGAACCTTCAGCCACTCTCCCACACCCACATGGTGCTATATCCAAGCACTCGTAACGATTTCCGTGTTAGTTGTTTTCCTTTACGAGTAAGTACGGGCATAGGCATTGTGTCTACACGTACGCAATTTCGTTGCCAGTGGTTAGTGTTTAATGTTTACATGTAAACTTCGTGAAGGATACGGACATTATATATAAAACGACTATTCAGAGGAAATCACTCATCTTACGTCTCTATGGGATTATTACGATATAATTCAAAATTTTTTATCTGTCTTGCTTTCATTTATTGATTTCCCCACAAATCATTTGATATTTTATTTTCTGATTTAAAATCGTTAGATACAAAACATATTTCGATTTTCATGTAAACAATGGTTACTAATTACTTAGATCTAAAGATTTTTCTGTGCAGAGATTAATTTCAAGTATCTAAGAACGGTAATTGTTCTGTTATGAAGCGTGTAAACGGCGTTCTAGCTACTCTCCTCTAGACGGTATGTAAAATTTGTAACTTTCGTATCGTTAATTGTGTCTTCTCATCACTTTACACATGAGTGCGTGGCGTGTCTTGACAATAATTGGCGAGTGAGATGTGGCCAAGATCATGGAAAATGGGAGAAAAATCTGAGAGAGAAACACACTCGGACCCTACGAATTTGAGTCGTACTTTCGTGTATTCAAAATGCTAAACAGTCATCACAACTATCCATAATCATCCGACTATTGAAGCGTCGCGCTGATATCATCTCTCGTTCATCAGAGTGCAAATGTGCGGAGAGATTTCCGTTACACCTTAAACGTGTCACAATTTCAGAGTATATCGACCACCACTTCTTCACTGGAGTCAAATTATCCACAATGCCTCATAAATCGTGCTAACAAGCAGCACGTTATCGAGTGCGACGCAACTTACTTACCGAGAGACGGGAAAGCTGTTCGATTTAGTGATCTCTTCTGTCGCAGTATTAGTCTGGCTACCAACCCTCGGCATTCTTCCGGTCTCGCGCAACGAACCACACTATTCTCTCTGCTCAAAGCGATCGCTCCGCATCATGCAACTTTAGTTATCCTCAATAGTTTGTATTGGGTGACAATCCGAGAGACTATTAACTGAGGGAAATACTTACGACTAACGTCGAGAGTGCACCCGTGTATATGTATTAGGTACTTTACTCAGGAGGCTATCCACCAGCTCTTCTCTCACTTAAAATAGTGACAGCCAAACTATGTATATATTGAAACAAATTTGGACTAACAACCATCTCAGGCTCACTGGAACTCTTTGAACTCTCGTGTCTACTCTGTAGTCGAATGATCACCCAAGCTCCAGACGAACCGCTGAGACCTCCCGTACGTGAAGGTCTAAAATCGTGTCATATCGTACAAGTTCCCGTGAGTGCGAGAGTGGACACCATACATACGCTTACTAACTATCTCTTCATACAGCGTGGTGGGGTGCAGAGCAGCCGATACATACACTTATACAACCGAATGACTTATAAAGTGCGATGACCTTAATATACTCGATAATTTTACGGCTGTGCTCGTTTTGATAAAGACTGCTAGTGACAACTACAGCATACACGCGCGCGACAATCTCGGCCAATTGTGCTACACAGATTATAAAGCGAGCGCAACGTCTACGATGCGACGTGTCTTCGCTTGAGCGTCCAGACAGACGACGTGACAACAAGAATACACCCACATGCAAGCGACCGCCCTGACCCCATTACGAGTGCCGCCCGTAGCCTGCCGATGGCCGCACCACGAGCCCAGCGCAGCACACGCCGACGCGGACGCGGGACGGGCCTGGCGGCGGTGGGGCGGGTGGATGCAGGGCGCGGGCGCGGGCGTGGCGGGGCGAGGTGCCAGGGCGGCTGGTCGCGAGCGCCGCGGCCGCGTCTCTCTCTACGTCGACGCGGCGGCGGCGGCCGCGCCGGGCCCCTGAGAGGGGCGGACAGGGCCTTCCGTGTGGGCGCCCCCCGCGCTACGCTTCGTGCCACGGGACCTGCAGGCGTGCCCAGCGTTCCAGAAGCCAGGCGCTGACCTTGCGCAAACACTCTATCAGCGGCAGGCCCGCCCGCCCAGGACCAGCCGCAGATGGGCCTCTGCGAAGCGGGAACTCTTTCGCCACCTTACTGAATTGGCGTTGTCACTGCCATGCTCAGCGTTTGCAAAGGAACATCCACATATTTTCGTAAACCAAGTGGTCCTCATTCCTTCCCAGGTATCCTCTCCAGTTCTCTTGTTAACACACTAGTTACAACGAACACAAGAGCGGTGCCGATTACAGAGTTTGTATTCAAGGCGAAGGAGTTCCAAATAACTTTTTATAATATATATTCACGTCAATAAATATCTCACATTTCCTTAATAATTTACTTTCAATATAAAAGCTCTACAGGACATTTACTTCAAAAACTTATGACTTCCCAACTTTGTTGCTAAGCAATGGAAAAAATGTCTTCCTATTGTTTGTTCCAACAAATTAACAAAAGGTTTCTTCTGAAAATGTAATTTTTAGATTTATAATATTTTTCCCTAGCAGACTAACAGGATAAATTATTATTATTTAGTATCTCCCAGGCGTGAATAATGAATGAAAAATAGGGTCCAGAATGGCAACATCGGCTAGCTGGTAAAAATAGGATTAAAATGTGAATATATATGCAATTTCAACAAGATGTCCAAATTTGGGAGTATCTAAGTGGGAAATCTGTGTAAGGAATGGAACATAACGACTCTTTGTGACAGACGAACTGCGATTTGATACTCATTACAACTTCGTCAAGAGGTAATTAATTTTGTACCCAATATTTTAGCGTTCAACAGTTCAAAAAATGTTAACAAAACTGAGAACTTCTAATGACGACATACCAGCGACCTAAACGTATAAACTCCTTTTTCACGAAAGACAATGGACTATAAGGAAAGCCCTATATCTTTTCATGTCATAGTCTGCTTATATTTTCATTCTTTTTGTCCAGAAAATCTACCAGTGATCCAAACCACAATTCCATTAATGATTGGTATACCCTCTGCCCAATAATATATTTAATAACTTGGTTATATTTGGGAACTGACATTCAAAATGCATGATTTCCAATTCACTTAAAGCTTCTAATTCTTCCTTTCACCTTATAAACTTAAGAAGCCCTCTTACGTGATATCTCTAGTAAATACATTATCGGAAGAAGGCTTTGTCCGGAAAATTTAAGAGTTATGACAAAAAACTAATTGATGATATTCCTTAGCCGTTCAGGAAAAGGTATGCAATAAACGATTGAACAGAATTGAATCCTTATCTAGTAATGTCATCGGCGAGAAGAATATATTTTATCGGCTACTGATGGATAGGAGTTATACTTTTTCATTTATATCGTTTAACTTAACTGAAAGAGAAAGACAATTCGATACACTCTGGTGACAAGCATAAGCATGGTAATTTTAATTAGCCTTATTGCGGCGGTGACGCTATTGGTCAGTTTTGAGTGTTGCGACAATGTTGAGTAGTTGCCAATCTGGTGAGCTCCCGTTCCCATTTACATTAGTGGCCTTGTAACAATTGAACCCGTGTTACAAGATGCTGACTTTTATATTACAACTCATCTACTATGAACCGGTAAGCCTGTTAACCATTCAAAATTCATGAAGTATTAATATGTTAATCTTTCATCCATAAGCTTTAAGGTCTCTATTTATGTGCCTTATTTAGCATTGTGAAATATTAACTAAAATAGCTATGTATTCAAGAGATTGAGTTCGCACTTCTTAAGGACTTCCATTATGCACACTCAGATAGACAAATTCATCGATGATAATTTCCTGAATGATTTTACGTGAATATTCACTGCTTAACTTTTTGAAGTGAGAGTATATATTTTTCAAAGTGTTTCGAGGAAAATAACTCAGCTTCTACACTCTGATATAGTGTTTAAACCCGTTCCAAAAGTGTACAAAGACATCACCTGCTCCCAAAAATGTTATCAGAAACTATCTATTGACAGACATCTAAAGAATGAATATAAGTGCTTAAACACTTGGAACAATTTTTCCAGATAGACGCAAACTCCAACACTGCGGAAAAATTCTCAGAAGAAATCTTGTAGTTGAAGAGCACTTTATTAGAAAATAGCCTAATTCTATTGAACGGCCGAGGGGACAATATTATCAATCAGTGCATGATACAAATGAACAGCGTTTTCCATGACTTCTTGATTGTTATTCATTTTATAATATACATGTCTTTAAACATTATTGTAATTTTGGACAATTTGTTAATGACCATCTTGTCAACAAAGAATAACTGTTATCAGATGTTCACGATATTGCCTGTATCATCTCATGAGGCGCTAATCCGATAAATAATCCTTAGTTTTTAATAAATTTTCATTCTGAAGCAAATGGAATTATAGTTTCTATTATGTCTTTGATGAAATTGATGAACTGCCAAATTAACCCTTAGCCAGGACAACATTGAATCTTTAGCATCCATGCGCTTAAGGTACTACCCCAAAACATATTCGTTGAATGCGGAAAGACACTCAATTGTAATTAAATCTTTAAGATTTGCAAGCCAGCGCTTGCACTACTTAGTTCTGTGAGATTACAATGTCACACTCATTAACACAAGTCATTAGTTTCTAGTATCAACTCACGGTATATCACGCACTGTTTCTGTTAAACCTAAGTTCTTAATGATCATTTTAATGATTCATTTACACAATATTTTCTCACGTGCGTTAAGTATTTTATCTATGCTATTTCATTTGATTACTTTCTTTATTCAATACTTTTCTAAAGCAAGTTTAATCGCAATCTGACACGTATTTGTTTATATTTTTGTACTACAGATACACGTTGTATATTTTCCTAGTAATATTCCTAAATAATGATTCCAATAAAGTACCGTGAGAGGAAGGTAGTTTCTTTACTTTTCCCCAGACTTTAGAAAAAAAAAGCAACAAAAGTTTTTTTATATTTGTGTACATTCAGAATCAGGAAAAAGTTTGTTACCCGTCCTCTAATTATTTCCCTTATTTCTTTTCTGCAAAGAGAACATTCAAAAGAATATCTACAAGAATACAGCAGTAGTTTATTTACTTGATAACTATAAGAGAAAACATTAGAGAGTGCAGGCGCGTACACAAAACAAGAGAATATCGATCCAAAGAGATGTATCGAACTCAGATACATTCACTTGAACCCAACCTTGGTTTCGATTTCAATTCGGAAAACAATTAAGAATCGGAAAATGACTACTGAAAGAAGCTCATGAGAACTATGGGTATGAGGGAAGATACTAGCAAGATTTTACTTCACAAGAGTGAAACCTCATGCGAAAATTGAGTTAGTTCTACATTCTTCATTTTCACATTAGCACAATAAAGATTTCGATTTTTCTTCTCATAGAATGAAAAAGCGACTCTAAAATGCGGCTTGCCTTTGGTCTGCCAGTCATCCATTTCTTTGACTAGCACATTATCAGCCAAACGCTTCTTAAAACTCTCAATTTGCTAAGATGCGAGGGGAGAGTAGAGTTTTGTTACTTCGCTGGCAGTACTTCAGGATCAAATGTGTAGCTCAATTGTGGATGAAATAATATATTTATGGAGCGGAAACCTTTTTTTTGATATCCAATGTTGCCACAACGCTTCGTAGCTACCTTGTATTATAATTCAAGGATTCAGGAGCTAAAGAAAGCGGAGTGAGCACAGGATGTGAGTCATTATCATGCACTATTATCCCCGTTCTTCACACTCAAAATGTGAGGTCTAAGTATCGATAATATAGTAATTTGCTTTGCAAGATAATTTCTAAAGATTGATTTTCTCTGACGCACACAAGTTCTTCCTTATGAAATGTGGAACTCTTTATTTATCAAGAATCTCTAGTAACTTGCTTTAATTTTGCATTACCTTTGCATGTTTCTACAATTATTAACACTGTTAAACAAATATGTAAGCTTGTATATTTATAGACCCAAAATTTGCTAATGGAAGCAAAAAAGTTACAAATATAAATGTATCATATAAGTAAAAGCTACTAACTTTAAAACTATTTTCCGCAGATGATAGAATAAGTGTTAGTGTTACAAAACCTGGTATTAGAGTATGCCAATCCTTTTCTCTCCACATGATACAAACTTTCGGGTTAATTCTTGATGAATTCTTCCATCAATATTCATTAACATGCGCCACCGAGGAGCGCTCCGTAGAATTCATCAACAAGTGAACACGCGTTCGTAAAATGAAATAAACGTTTCAGAAATGGCATTAACAACAACATCAACACTTTACTTTATTGTTAATGTCACACATCGGGTTTTGCGCAATATCACTTGGGAATCTGCTCAAGGAACATCCTCTGTGTGCAAGTACATTCCAAAATCTGAGGAATGAGAATAAATCCAACCAGATACAACCTTCAATTAATTTGCTTGTCTCATTTTTTATTCGTCCACTTTCGAACGACCACAAAACCACAAATTTCTCCGCCATGTGTGATCTATGGGAAATATATATAAAATAAAATATACAATATGCTTAATTCAGGTTGAGTTCCCCTTTTGAAAAAAATCATAACGAGGATAAATGGTTCATTCATGCATTAAAACGTGCAAAAGTCACAACAAAACATTCAACTAATTTAGACATGGTTGCTATGTGTTTTATAGATTATGATTCATTATTATAAATCTAGCAAACTTTCATCCCTCTGAAGAGACTTTTGGTATTTCAAAGATAGATCACAGAACCATTATTCAGAAGGATTCAAAGTCCCTGTAATATATAATTCAGAGACAAATTATTCGAAAATTAAAATGTAAATGTCTTGTTTGAATATCTTTTTTTCTTACTGCACATCACCCTAGTAGTTAAATGAGCGTTTTGGCTGGAAAGTCGTTGACAAAAAAATAAATAATTTGAAGCCCACACTTAATTTGCCATGAAACACGGAAAATAATTCGCACCAACTTTCGAATTAAGAATGGCAGACGCGTGCAAGTCCAAAAGAATATTCATATTATACATATAATGTTAATAAATCCATAAGTACCGTTTCTTGGTAATTTTGTTTATGAAACTGACCAGTTCGTTTTAACCTTATATCAGGTTTTTGAAACAACCTCGCTTGAGGCTCAATCGCAACAAAGCAACAGAGAACAATTTGAAATGCGCATAGCGAAAGTGGGACAAGCATCTTTGTCAGCTGGGGAACGATTGAACCTAGTAAGAACAAGGACGTTATATGATCTCATCCGCGCGCGACTATCAGATTTAAGACTAATGGAAATTAATGATAAATTGGAAATATTCTAACACCTGTTCATACTCAAGAGAAAATACAAACTGAAAGGTGCTTGCTTGGAAGTTATTTTTAACAATAATTACGAGAAGTGAGATATATAAAGGGTTTTGGCATCTTGTGGTATTGAATGCAGAATTGTGAAGTCTCTGCGCTTAAAAGGACTACATAAGAAGACGTTTGAGAGCATTATAAATGTATGTCAAATGGAAAATGAAGGAAATTGAAATACATTCTCTGAAAACAAATTCTCATAAACATGTTGATTTCAATCTTCAAAGCTTTAGGTAAAATATGTTTCATTCGTGTCATTATCACGTAGACTATTGTAAATACACATGGTTTGCAGCCATTGTGAGCTTTAGGTATTCATGATAGAACTTTATTTTTTTAAATATTTAAAAATAAGTTCTTTAGTTTGCAGAACGTATTTGATGTACTCTAGCGACGTTTAATACGAAAAATACTTAATTTCAAAAATCAGATAACTTACCATTGCTTAAATACATTATATTAGGAAAAGATTAATATGAAATTTGTAATGTTATAGAGATTATCAGTAACTAGCAGGTACAATTCGAAGGGTTTAAATGAATTTATGAATCTAAAGTTTTCAAATTTTATAATCGAATTCACCCAAAGTGATAATTTTGTTAAAGATTTTTTTGATTTAATAGTCTGCCTCAATTTTGCACTAACAATTGCAATTTCACTTCTAACGAAATAGTAACAATTAGTTATTCTCAACGTATTTAGCTCAAAGTATGGCATACGATACTTTAACCAATTGTAACATGTCGTGTGTGAATTTGGTTAAATTGGTTTTTTTCAAGGTTTGTTTAAAAAATCGCAGGAAATGTGAAGGTCAAATAAAGAATAGTTTAATTAAATGTGTTCAAAACAAAACTTTAAGGGATGTTTAAAAAGATCAAAGTCCATTTTATTCGTAGAGCAATAGATCGGGATGGGAAATTGTATAGGAAGCCATTAAACTATCAGCAATAAATTATTATGGCTTCAGACTATGCTTCATCATGAATAGTAAACAGTTTCTGATTGAAATATGTTTATTGTATTTGAAAAGGAAAAATATATAAATCCTCATAATATCTTCACCGTAATGAGTTGTAGATGATAAAACTCTCTGATAACACCATTTCACTTTAACGCGTGTCGTATAGAACAATGGAGTGACATTTTAATGTTAAAAGTGCAGAAAATTTCCGAAGTTGCAATTTTTCTTGAACAGAAAATCGGTAAGGTTCAAATTGCCCACAAAACAATAATTTCATTCTACATGCGACTGCCATTTTGGCACAACTCAAAACATTGAAGTGTTCCGATACAACGTTTTGAAACATTGTCCAATTTTTAAATGCTATTGAAATACGCCTAATAATTGATGGATTATGCTGTTTGTATTACACAAATTATTTTGTGCAATGGACCTATTAATTATTTTAATATATTGTAATTTAGGGTCATAACGACAATCTCTTATTTTTTTGAAGTTGTGCCAGTGTTTCCAGATTATGAGCTGATAAACATTGTTTTTCAAAGCAGCACACTCAAATATTGGACATGAAATACTCTTATAAGTAGTGGTGTATAAATACACGCGAATAAGACTGAGGGAAGGCTTCATGGAAGATATATATTTCAAGTGCATGGTAACACAATTTGTTATTGGTAGTTATTGTTTTGTTTTAAATTTTCAGACACCAAATCGTTCGAATTATACATTTATTAAAAAGCAATATCACCTACGCATTTTCTTCTTTCCATCGAAGGTAAATGACAATGTGAGATAATAAATGAAAGACCTATTTCAGTAAGATTCGTATTTGCAAGTAACCCTAGCACAAAACTTGTATTCTCACCTTCGATCGACAAAATGTTGTTTGTTGAGGTGCAACTGACAATAATCTTTCCATTAAACCAACTCTCAAAAATATATATTCCTTTCCCATCTTCCTTTACTTGAAAAAATAATATTTCATCACGTACCTGAGCAAACGAAAGCTAAGCTGTCCCCTTTTAACTCAAACTCCAAAATCTTTGTTTTCAGTAATCGTAGTATACGGTACTAGGAATAATCAAAGAGAGAATTGTCATGGTAAATTGAAAACAAATCAACCCCGTCTAGTGTTTTCTGTAACACCTGACAGCAGCTTCCGACACATGTAAGAGAGATAAATCATATAAAATGTGTTTTTAACGATTCCAAAAATATAATCCGGTGAAATAAAATGTTATAAAGTGAAATAAATGTTGAACACAATCTCGAAAAAATATCTATTTAATTGAAATAATGACTATACAATCCGGTATCGTGGAATTTTAAATTAAATCGAAATCTAGTGCTTCTAATCAAGTGTAATTTAAATGTACATACTAAGCAAAATAATAACATTAATGAATGAAGACATCTTCAATATAAGCCAGGTACTTGCAAAGTTCTATGCCGTCAATCTTTCAGAGTATTTTTAATCACGCCCATTACAGATCTTCAAGTTCCGCTATATAACCAGTGATCACACAGCAACTAATATAATAAAAATTGACCTTGTTTTGTGTGTGTCAAGAAATACCAATATATTTAACATTCACTTACATTGTTCAAAAACAGCCAGTACATTAAAAAAATACTTAAAAACAGACATGACAAGGGAATGTAAAAAAGAATAAAAACTAATATAATTAATTACTTCCTTTAAGAAATTGGTAATGAACATTATAAATTTACTTTAATAGACAACACCGAGGGCAAATCCACTAGTAACTCAGTTCAAACCGCAGAAAAAAATTAGGCAAGTGCAAGTTAATTAACTTTAGTTATTCGAGTCTAAATGTTAGATATCTTTAGGCCAACATTTCACTCACATTTAAACTAGAGCATCGGAAGATACTGTTTCATTGTTAAAAATTCCAGTTCTCTCTCAAATAGTCACAGAAAAGGCCGGGCGAGGTAGGTCGTCCGAAAGTGAAATGTTATTGGTTTAGTGGATATATTTTTTCTTTAACATTCGCTTCCTAAAACAAGTATCCTGCTATACTTTAAAGTTATAAGCACAATCATGTTTTTATTTATTACAAGTTCGTTCAATTTAATAGCGATTGAAATGTTTAAATAATTTCTTGTTAGCATTCACTGGTAGTGTGGCAGTCCTTCCGACCAACTGAGAAAGAAATCCGTCAATTCGACGTCAACGCAGAAATATTTGCGCTTTTACGTTATTCATATAAACTATTTCTATCACAAGCGAGAGAAATATTAATTTAACATTAAAGAACTGCAACACTCAAAAGTAGAGCCTTGTTTACAGAACACGGAATCATAAATAGAACAGAAGCCTTCAGCATTAATGTAGATCTCCTCACGAGTCGATTTCGAAGACTGTAACACTCTGTACCACCTCCGTGCGGAGTGCATTTTAGCCAAGCCGCCAGCAGCAACTCGCGAAAACAAGTCCATCATCCGCAAAGCGATTATTCCTCGCGGCGCCATGCGAGCGCGAGCCACCTGCGGGGGCGCGCGGCGCGGCAGAGCGCGCCGGCCGACGCGCGCCCGTCTTATATGAGGGGCGGGCGTGCATTTTAGGGCGCGTATAAATAAGCCCGGCGAGGGGTCGATGCCGATGGCCGGCCTGTCTGCCCGCCCCGCGATGATGGCCTCAGACCCTCCGCGCCCCTGGCGGGTCACACACGCGCCTCGGCTGCAGCGGCGGCGCCTCGAGCTTCACGTCTGCGATACTCTTGTTACGTGTCGATAATTCTCGAACTCGTGGGAACTCGATTTCTTGAAAATTCCGTTTAATGAAACGCTCAGATCTAATATCGATAACTTAGATATTCACCAGTAGATCTTATTTTACGCACATATGTATTCATGAATATCTAATAGAGTTGGCATCAACGATAGGTGAACACAATTATCAAAATTATCGGACTTTCCTTCGAAATTATTCGATAAACTAAATCTATTGATGTTCTGATCGTTCCCCCCTCGGGGCGTAACGCACATATCCGGAATTCTTGCCTTTATGCTCAACTCCAAACGCTTCCACTTTTCAGCCTAGTTGAGACTGCCCCCAACAGTTTGTTTTATCACTAATCTTCCAATTTCCAGTCGTTTCTAAAGCGTATATCTCAGATTTCCCTTTTGAATTACATTTGCTTCGCGCTCACCTCAGCCCTGACATTTACCCTAAATCTGGCTTCTCCATCAAGGACGCCCACGTTTCGCTACCCCTCATTATAGGGTTGAATGTATTACATATTTTAGATCTCTCAAGAAGAAACAAAATCAATATTTGTTAGTACAAAAATGTATCTAATAAAAAGTCTAAATTATAAACGTTGCTTTATTGCAAGTAAAAATAACGCTTTCCATGAAAAGCATCAACAAATTACCAAAAGCTCCCAATCCACTAATTCACGAAATTGTTTCTTCGTAAAGCAATATCTTATTACACATATTTGAAAACTGATCTTGAGTGAAACTAATTTACTCGTTTCCTGTTTACTGCATTGGGAATGAATTAAATTTTCAACATGAATAGTCACGCTTGCCAATTGTGGCCCTTTAACGTTTTTCTTCCTTTTAAATTACACCATTAAATTCGTTGCTGTTAGCACCCGCACATTCTTCATTTTAGTTTAACGTAGAATAAAAAGATTGAAACGCGCCATTTTTTATGTAAGTCTGATCGTGCTTGATAGCGGCGGGCACAACAAATCGAATATCATTTTTATTAGGAAGGAAACCAAACAAGATTTAAAATTTCATGTATGAGATGAATACGAGATGACAATAATATAATTATGTCAAAAACACAGGCGTAATTATATCCTTCCCTTAGGAACTGAATACTGCGCATAAGTTTCAACACATTAAATATGAAACGTGAAAGTAATCCAAATTCAGAAATTAAAAAGGTATTTTTTTTCTCACATCTCGAGTCAGTGACACAGTGAAGTTCTGACAATGAGAATTACAGATCTATCACTTGGTGTCTAAAATAGATTCATATCACAGACATTTAAGATTGATATACCAAACTATTTGAGAGTCTAAAATACACTCGTTATATTACGCGCCATATAAGGCGAATGAAATGTACAGTCAGGTGAAGGACGTAAAGAATTGAGGCAAATGTACCAATTCCACAATCTGAATCCGCAGTTCAATTAACTTACTTTATGGTAAGATTTTCTTACTCAATAACAATGAACAAGGACTTAACTGAAATAAGTTTCACGTAAAGATTTTTGGCACTTCCTAAAAATAAATTTGTGTTCTAGTCAATATATTGTTACAAATTTGACAAGAAAGTAAAAATTGCATTCCGTGCAAAAATAATGCAGTATTCTATTTCTATTTTTCTTGATAGAATCAAATATTAGCCAATTCTGGTTTCGTAAACACCAACCAAAGACTGCGCTTGCAATGAAAAGAGGTAATTTGTACTAACGTTTAGGGGAAGAAAAAACTATCCAAATATAATATTAACTACTTTCCGTTAAATCGTAAAAAGTGTAGGAGCACTTCATACACAGCCATTCAGCGGATTATTCACACCATGTTCTGGTTCTCATTTTTGCCACAACACCCTCACACAATTACTTTGTGTCCATCTCCCACGCATGTATCCAGCGTCCCTCTGTGCGCACGACGTCCGTTCATTGTGTTGCCTGGAGGACGATGGAGGAGAGGACAAGCGCCCCAAACGCTGTCTCCTTTTGTATCTCTTCACACGTATCCAATTCCCCCCCTCCTCCTTCCCCCCCCCCCAGGACTCTCTCCGGCAGCAGCGGCGGCTTGGCACGCTGAAGATCTCTTTGAGGGGCCCATTCGCTAGTAGCAGCTACCCCAAAAAGCTCTGCCGCGCGGGGCTAACGTCGCCATGGACTTGCGGGCCAGCCAGACGGGGAGAGGGCCCGAGCGGAGGCAGAATTGGAATGGGGATGGGGATGCGAGCGGAGCGGAGCGGCGACGGCGGATGGGGTGCCCGGCGGGGGAGCCGGACCAGGCGCTCTGTGCATGGAAGGGAGATTCTCCGGCGCTTAGCGGGGTAGTGCGGCGCCGCACGAAAAGGCGAAAAGATGGACCGTGTTTCCTCCAGAGCCGCATCGGACAGAGCTCGCGTCGCACACTGGTGAACACAACAGCATTGGCTGGGTTGCTGAAGTGATTATTGGAGCTCTCGTGTGCGTTTAAATTTTATGAACAAAGTCATATTTCGTTAAAAATTTCATAACTAGAATATATTAGCAATTGAAGATTGAACTGTAAAGTTAAGTAAATCAGTTTTGTACTGGCATATTAACGCTGCGCGCCCTCCATTTCACCTTTAATGAAATACCAAGTGATATTTTCATCTGAGATTAATAGTTGATTAACCCGGCGGCGGGCACTTATGAAAAACTCCTGACGTCTGTGAGGAACGTTGGGGTCTAAATACACCCGCCTATTTATTAGAACATATTTAAAGAGCACTAATTAATTACACAAATATTTATATGTAGTAAATAATGAAGGACGGCGGGGTGGGGGAGGGGGTGACCGAATCCCCGCTCCGCCGCTCATACTGGTCGATGAGCAAGCAGTACAGAACCTTCGCACTCTCTCACACCCACAGGTGCTATATCCAAGCACACTCGTAACGATTTCGTTAGTTGTTCTTTACGAGTAATGTACGGGCATAGGCATTGTCATACACGTACGCAATTTCGTTGCCAGTGGTTGAAGTGTTTAATGTTATGTAAACTTCGAAGGATACGGACATTATAATAAAATGACTATCAGAGGAAATCACTCAGCTTACGTCTCTATGGGATTATTACGATATAATTCAAAATTTTTTATCTGTCTTGCTTTCATTTATGATTTCCCCACAATCATTTGATGTTTTATTTTGATTTAAAATCGTTAGATACAAAACATATTTCGATTTTCATGTAAACAATGTTACTTATTACTTAGATCAAAGATTTTTCTGTTGAGGATGGATTAATTCAAGTATTTAAGAAGTATTGTTCTGTTATGAAGCGTGTAACGCTTTATCACCAGTGAAGTTAATTTTATTTCAATTTGCATCGTATTGTCTCTCATAATTTTAATCATGTTCTTGCTCATAATTTTAATCATGAAAATGGATAAAAAAAGAGAATCCTTTAAAGATTGAAATGTACTCGTGTTCAATGCTAAACAGTGATCCTTTTATCATCCATTTGAAGCGCTGAATACAAAGTGCAAATGTGCGGAGAGATTCCATACACCTAAAACGTGTAAATAAAATACACACTTCATTCATCCCTGTGATAGTTCTCAATAATGTGCACAAAATTTTGAGTCTTACATGAGGGTACGGAAAGCTTGTCGATTTAGTGATCTCTTCTGTCGCTAGTCTTGAATATTTTAAATCTAAACGGTTGCAACTTCAACATATTTCTCCGATTTCTATTAAATCTTCTCGTACAACTTTATATCCTCAATAGTTTGTATTTTGAAAAAATGTATATTTAATGGGAAAATGGCGAAATTGAAATAATTATTGTATTGTAATAATATAGTTCTTGCAGCAAAACTAAAATAGTGACAAAGTGTATTATGAAACAAATTTGGTTCTAACATTTTATTTTTATTTTTTAAATGATAATTTTACACACTTCAACATTTATTCAGATATGCGTGTAAGCAAATTTTTATATCACTTATCAATGAGCAACAATTATTCACAAACTTTGTGTCGTGATATTACATTTTTCATAAACAAATAAGATATTAACGCTTCCAAGTGCGTGTAAGGAAACGTGCGTGTTAACGCCAGAACAAGAAACGCCCTCAACGGCCTCGGCACAGCTGCTCCAGCAGCGCCCTCGTGATCGCGAGCGGGTCCAGGAGCCTCGCGTCGAACAACACGCGGCCGCCGCCTTTGGCGCAGAGGGCGGCGCGCCGCACCACGAGCCGGCAGCGCAGCACCACGCGACGCGGACGCGGACGGGGCCTGGCGGCGGTGGGCGGGTGGATGCGGGCGCGGGCGCGGGCGTGGGCGTGGGCGAGGGCCAGGGCGGCGGTCGCGAGCGCCGCGGCCGCGGGGGCGGTCACGTCGACGCGGCGGCGGCGGCGCGGGGCCGGAGGAGAGGGCGGAGGCGGCGGGGGCGCCCCCCGCACGCCGTCCACGGGCTGCAGGTCCAGGTTCCAGAGGTAGGCGCGCTTGGCACACTCCTCGAGCGGCAGCCCGCCCGCCTCCAAGCTCTCCGTGTAGCGCGCGATGGGGCTCTGCAAGCGGGAACCACACTTCGGGGTCACTGCCATGGCTCAGACCGTTTGCAAAGGACATCCACATATTTTTCGTAAACCAAGTGGTCTCATTCCTTCTCCATGTATCCTCTCCAGTTCTTCTTTGTTAACACACTAGTTACACGAACACTAATCCGATTAAGAGTTGTATTCAAGGCGAAGGAGTTCCCAGTAATTTATAATATATTATTCACGTCAATAAATATCTCACATTTTCCCTTAAATAATTTACTTTCAATATAAAGCTCTACAGGATATTTACTTCAAACTTATGACTTCCAACTTTGTTGCTAGCAAATGGAAAAAATGTCTTCCTATTGTTTGTTCCAACAAAATTAACAAAAGGTTTCTTCTGAAAATGTAATTTTTAGATTTATAATATTTTTCCCTAGCAGACTAACAGATAAATTATTTATTTAGTATCTCCCAGGCGTGAATAATGAATAAAAATAGGGTCCAGACCTGGCAACATCGCTAGCTGGTAAAAATAGGATTAAAATGTGAATATATATGCAATTTCAACAAGTGTCCAAATTTGGGAAGTATCTAAGTGGGAAATCTGTGTAAGGAATGGAACATAACGACTTTGTGAAGACGAACTGCGATTTGATACTCATTACAACTTTCGTAAGAGGTAATTTAATTTTTGTACCCAATATTTTACGTTCAACAGTTAAAAATGTTAACAAAATGAGAACTTTCTAATGAAACTATACAGCGACCATAATCGTAAAAACTCTTTTCACGAAGACAATGACTATAAGAAGCCTATATGTCTATTTCATGTCATATGTTATATTTTACATTCTTTTTGTCAGAAAATCTAAGGAAAACCACAATTTCCATTAATGATTTGTATACCCCTGCCAATAATATATTTATAACTTGGTTATTTGGGAAACTGACATTCAATGCATGATTTCCAATTCACTTAAAGCTTCTAATTTTCCTTTCACCTTATAACTTAAGAAGCCCTCTTACGTGATATCTCTAGTAAATAACATTATCGGAAGAGGCTTTCGGAAATTTAAGAGTTATGACAAAATAACTAATGATGATTCTTAGCCGTTCAGGAAAAGGTATGCAATAACGATTGACAGAATTGAATCCTTATCTATAATGTCATCGGCGAAGAAGAATTATTTTATCGGTACTGTGAATGGAGTTAATTTTTCATTTATATCGTTAACTTAACTGAAGAGAGAAAGCAATTCGATACACTCTGGTGACAAGCATAAGCATGGTATTTTAATTTAGCCTTATTGGTGGGTGACGCTATTGTTCAGTTTTGAGTGTTGCGACATGTTGAGTGTTGCCATCTGGTGAGCTCCGTCCCATTTACATTAGTGGCCTTGTAAAATTGAACCGTGTACAAGATGCTGACTTTTATATTACAACTCATCTACTATAACCGGTAAGCCTGTTAACCATTCAAATATTCATGAAGTATTAATATGTTAATCTTTCATCCATAAGCTTTAAGGTTCTTAATTTATGTGCCTTATTTGCATTGTGAAATATTATCTAAATACATATGTGATCAAGTGAGATTAGTCCATTTTAAGGATTTCATTGCAACATAATAGAAATTCCATTCTGGATTAATTTCCTGAATGATTTTACTATTATTTCACTTAATTTGAAGAATAAGTATATATTTTCAAGTGTTTCGAGGAATAATAACACAGTTTCATAATCTGATAGTGTTTAAACCCGTTCCAAAAGTGTACAAAAAGACATCTGCTCCCAAAATGTATCAGAACTATCTATAGACAGAATCTAAAGAATGCATATAAATGTTAAAACTTGAACAATTTTTCCAGATAGACGCAAACTCAACACTGCAAAATTCTCAGAAGAAATCTTGTAAGTTGAAAGAGCACTTTATTTAGAAAATAGCCTAATTCTATTGACGGCCGAAGGGGACAATATTATCATTCAGTGCATGATACAAATGAACAGCGTATTTCCCATGACTTCTTGATTGTTATTATTTTATTTTTGTCTATTAAACATGTATTGTAATTTTGGAATCTTGTTAATGACCATCTTGTCAACAAAGAAAAAAAACTGTAGGTTCACGAATAATTTGCCTGGTATCATCTGGGCGCTAAATCCGATTAAATAACTCCTTAGTTATTAATAATTTCATTAAGAATGGAATTTTTTTCTATTATGTCTTTGATGAAATTGATGACTCAAATTAACCCATGCCAAGGACAACATTGAATCTTTAGCATCCATGCCTTAAGGTACGTACCCCAAAACATATCGTGAATGCGAAAAACCTAATTGTAATTAAATCTTTAAGATTTGCAAGCAGCGCTTGATTACTTAGTTGAGATAAGTTATTAACACAAGTCATTAGTTTCTAGTATCAACTCAGGTATATCAACTCACTTTTCTGTAAACAATTTTAATATCATTTTATATTATTTTACAATATTTTCTCAGTCGTTAATATTTTATCTATGTTTTCATTTATATTTCTTTATTCATACTTTTCTAAGCAATGTTTAATCGCAATCTGACACCGTATTTGTTTATATTTTGTACTACAGTACACTGTTGGTATTATTTTCCTAGTATATTCTAAATAATGATTCCAAATAAAGTACCGTGAAGGAAGTATGTTTTACTTCAGACTAGAACAAAGTTTTTTATATTTTGTGTACATTCAGAATCAGGAAAAAGTTGTTACCCTCCGTAATTATTTCCAATTTTCTTTTCTGCAAAGAGAACATTCAAAGAATATACAAGATAACAGCAGTATTTATTTACTGATAATATAAGAGAAAACATTAGAGAGTGCACGCGTAAACAAAACAAGAGAATTCGATCCAAAGAGATGTATCGCTCAGATACATTCACTTGCACTGGTTTCGATTTCAATTCGGAAAACAATTAAGAATCGGAAAATGACTACTGAAGAAGTAATGAGAACTATGGGGTATGAGGAGATACTAGACAGATTTTACTTCACAAGAGTGAAACCTCATCGAAATTGAGTAAGTTCTACATTCATTCATTTTCACATTAGCTACAATAAAGATTTCGATTTTTCTTCTCATAGAATGAAAAAGCGACTCTAAAATGGGCTTGTTCTGCCAGTCATCCATTTCTTTGACTAGCACATTATCAGCCAACGCTTTCTTAAACTCTCAATTTGCTAGATGCGAGGGGAGAGTAGAGTTTTGTTACTTCGCTGGCAGTACTATCAGATCAAATGTGTAGCTCAATTGTGGATGAAAATATATTTTATGGAGGAAACCTTTTTTTGATATCAATGTTGCCAACAACGCTCGTTGCTACCTTGTATTTATAATTCAAGGATTCAGGAGCTAAAGAAAGCGGGTGGAGACAGGATGTGAGTCATTATCATGTCACTATGATCCCCGTTTTCAACTCAAAATGTGAGGTCTAAGTATCGAAATATAAGTAATTTGCTTTGCAAGATAATTTCTAAAGATTGATTTTCTCTGAGCACACAAGTCTTCCTTATGAAATGATGGAACTCTTATTTATCAAGAATCTCTAGTACTTGCTTTAATTTTTCCATTACTTTGATGTTTCTACAATTATTAACCTTTAAACAAATATGTAAGCTTGTATATTATAGACGCAAAATTTGTAATGGAAAGCAAGTTACAATATAATCATGTATCATATAAGTAAAACTACTACTTTAAACTATTCGCAGATGATAGAATAGTTTAGTGTTAACAAACCTGGTATGTAGAGTATGCAATCCTTTCTCTTCCACATGATACAAACTTTCGGTTAATTCTTGATGAATTTCTCATCAATAATTCATTAACATTGCGCCACCGAGGAAGGCTCCGTAGATTCATCAACAAGTGAACACGCTGTTATAAAATGAAATAAACGTTTCAGAATGGCATTAACAACAACATCAACTACTTTACTTATTGTGTATGTCTTACACATCGTTTGCAAATATCACTTGGGAATCTGCTGCCAAGAAACATCCTCTGTGATGCAAGTACATCCAAAATTCTGAGGAATGAGAATAAATCCAACCGATACACCTTCATTAATTGCTTAGTCTCATTTTTATTCGTCCACTTTCGAAGACACAAAACCAATTTTCTCGCCATGTTGTATCTATGGGAAATATATAATAAAATAAAATATACAATATGCTTAATTCAGTGAGTCCCTTTTTAAAAAATCATACGAGGATAAATGTTCATTCATGCATTAAAACGTGCAAAGTCACAACAAACATTCAACTAATTTAGACATGTGTATGTGTTTTATAAGATTATGATTCATTATTATAATCTAGCAAACTTTCATCCTCTGAAGAGATTTGGTATTCAAAGATAGATACAGAACCATTATTCAGAAGATCAAAGTCCCTGTAATATAATTCAGAGACAATATTCGAAAATTAAAATGTAAATGTCTTGTTTGAATATCTTTTTTTCTACTGCACATCACCCTCGTTAGTTAAATGAGACGTTTTGCTGGAAAGTCGCTGACAAAAAAAATAATAATTTGAGCCCCACTTAATTTGCCATGAAACACGGAAATAACTTCGCACCAACTTTCGAATTAAGAATGAGAGACGTGCAAGTCAAAGAATAATTCATATTATAATATAATTTAATAAAATCCCATAAGTACCGTTCTTGTAATTTGTTTTATGAAACTGACCAGTGTTTTAACCTTATTCAGGTTTTGAACAACCTCGCTTGAGCTCAATCGCAACAAAGAACAAGAGAACATTTGAATGCGCATAGCGGAAGTGGACAAGCATCTTTGTCAGGGAACGATTGACCTAGTAGAACAAGACGTTATGATCTCATCCGCGCGACTATCAGATTTAAGACTATGAAATTAATGATAAATTGAAATATTCTAACACCTGTTCATACTCAAGAGAAAATACAAACTGAAAGGTGCTGTGCTGGAAGTTATTTTTAAACAATAATTACGAGAAGTGAGATATAAGGGTTTTGCATCTTGTGGTATTGAATGAGAATTGTGAAGTCCTCTGCGCTTAAAAGACTACATAAGAAGATCGTTTGAGAAGCATTATAAATGTAATGTCAAATGGAAAATGAAGGAAATTGAAATACATTCTCTGAAACAAATTCTCATAAACATGTGATTTCAATCTTCAAACTTTAAGGTAAATATTTTCATTCGTGTCATTATCACGTAGATATTGTAAATACACATGTTTGCAGCATTGTGAGCTTTTAGGTATTCATGAATAGAACTTTATTTTTTTAATTTAAAATAAGTTACTTTATTCAGAACGTATTTGATGTACTAGCGACGTTAATACGAAAAATACTTTAATTTCAAAAATCAGATAACTTACATTGTTAAATAATATATTAGGAAAAGATAATATGAAATTTGTAATGTTAATAGAGATTATCAGTACTACAGTACAATTCGAAGGGTTTAAAATGAATTTATGAATCTAAAGTTTTCAATTTTAATCGAATTCACCCAAAGTGATAATTTTGTAAAGATTTTTTGATTTAATATCTGCCAATTTTGAGCTACAATTGCAATTTCACTTCTACAAATAGTAACAATTAGTTATTCTCAACGTATTTAGCTCAAATATGGATACGATACTTTTAACCAAATTGTACATGTCGTGTGTGATTTGTAAATGTAGTTTGTAAAATCCAGGAAATGTGCGATCAAATAAAGAATATTTAATTAAATGTGTTCAAAACAAAACTTTAAGGGATAGTTTAAAAGATCAAAGTCATTTTATTGTAGAGCAAATAGATCGGATGGGAAATTGTATAGAAGCCATAAATCAGCATAAATATTATGGCTTCAGCTATGCTCATCATGAACTACGTAAAGTTTCTGATTGAAATATGTTTATTGTATTTGAAAAGGAAAAATATATAAATCTCTAATATCTTCAGTAATGAGTTGTAGATGATTAAACTCTGATACACATTTCACTTTACGCGTGTCGATAGAACAATGAGTGACATTTTAAGTTAAAAAGTGCAGAAAATTTCCGAAGTTGCAATTTTTACTTGAACAGAAAATCGTAGGGTTCAAATTGCCACAAAACAATAATTTCATTCTACATGGACTGCAATTTTGGCACAACTCAAACATTGAAGTGTTCCGATAAACGTTTTGAAACATTTGTCCATTTTTAAATGCTATTAAATACGCCTAATAATTGATGGATTATGCTGTTTGTATTACCAAATTATTTTGTGCAAGACCTATTAATTATTTTAATATATTGTAAATTTAGGGTCATAACACAATACTCTTATTTTTTGAGTTGTGCCAGTGTTCCAGATTATGAGTGATATACATTGTTTTTTCAAAGCAGCACACTCAATATTGACATGAAATACTCTTATAAGTAGTGTGTATAATAACGGAATAAAGACTGGAGGAAGGTCATGGAAGATATATATCAAGTGCTATGGTAACACATTTGTTTATTGGTAGTTATTGTTTTGTTTTAAAATGTTTCAACACCAAATCGTTGAATATACATTTATTAAAAAGCAATATCACCTACGCATTTCTTACCTTTCCATCGAAGTAAATGAAATGTGAGATAATAAATGAAAACCTATTTCAGTAAGATTGTATTTGCAAGTACCCTACACAAAACTTGTATTCTACTCTTCGATCGAACAAAATGTGTTTGTTGATGCACTGACATAATCTTCCTTAACCAACTCTCAAATATATATTCCTTTCCATCTTCCTTACTTGAAAAAATAATATTTCATCACGTACCTGAGCAAACGAAAGCTAAGCTGTCCCTTTTAACTCAAACTCAAAATCTTTTTTTCAGTAATCGTAGTTAGGTACTAGATAATCAAAGAAAATTGTCATGGTAAATTGAAAACAATCAAACCCCGTCTAGTGTTTTCTGTAACACCTGACAGCAGCTTCCACACATGTAAAGAGAGATAAATCATAAAAATGTGTTTTAACGATTCAAAATATATCCGTGTGAAATAAAATGTTAAAGTGAAATAATGTTGACACAATCTCGAAAAAATCTATTTAATTGAAATAATACTATACAATCGGTATCGTGGAATTTTAAAATAAATCGAAATCTAGTGCTCTAATCAAGTGTAATTTAAATGTTACATACTAAGCAAAAAATAACATTAATGATGAAGACATCTTCCAATATAGCCAGGTATTGCAAAGTTCTATGCGTCATCTTTCAGAGTATTTTTAATCACGCCATTACAGATCTTCAAGTTCCGTATATAACCAGTGATCACACCAGCAACTATATAATAAAAATTTGACTTGTTTTGTTGTGTCAAGAAATACCATATATTTAAAATTCACTTAATTGTTGTCAAAAACAGCCAGTAATTAAAAAAATACTTAAAACGACATGACAAGGGAATGTAAAAAAGAATAAAACTAATATAATTAATTACTCCTTTTAAGAATTGGTAATGAAATTATAAATTACTTTAATAGGAAACATCGAGGCAAATCCACTAGTAACTCAGTTCAAACCCAGAAAAAAATTAGCAATTGCAATTAATTAACTTTAGTTATTCGAGTCTAAATTGTTAGATTATCTTTGGCCAACATTTCCTCACATTTAAACTAGAGCATCGGAAAGATACTTGTTTCATTGTTAAAATTCCAGTTCTCTTCTCAAATAGTCACAGAAAAAGGCCGGGCGAGGTAGGTCGGTCCGAAAGTGAAATGTAATTGTTTAGGGAATATTTTTCTTTAACATTGCTTCTAAAACAAGTATGCCTGCTATACTTTAAAGTTATAACACAATCATGTTTTATTTATACCAAGTTCGTTCAATTTAAACGATGAAAATGTTTAAATAATTTCTGGTTAGCATTCACTGGTTAGTGTGGCAGTCTTCCCGACAACTGAGAAAAGAATCCTATCAATTTGACGTCAACCAGGAAATAATTTGGCGCTTTTACGTTATTCAATATAAACTATTTCTATCACAAGGAGAGAATATGTATTTAACAATTAAAGAACCTGCAACACCAAAAACGTAGAGCCTTGTTACAGAACCCGAATCATAAATAGAACAGAAGCTCAGCATTAACGTAGCTCTCCCCCGAGTCGACTTTCGAAGACTGTAACACTCTGTACCACCTCCGTGCGGAGTGCATTTAGCCAAGCCGCAGCAGCAACTCCGAAAACAAGTCATCATCCGCAGCGATTATTCCTGCGGCGCCATGCGAGCGCGAGCACCTGCGGAGGGGGCGGGGCCGGCAGAGCGCGCCGCCGACGCGCGCCCGTCTTATTGAGGGCGGGCGTGATTTAGGGCCGCGTATAAATAGCCCGGCGGGGGTCGATGCCGTGGCCGCCTGTCTGCCCGCCCCGCGATGATGCCCTCAGACCCTCCGCGCCCCCTGGCGGGCCACACACTCGGCCTCGAGCTTCACGTCTGCGCTCGAGCGGCGCTCGAGCTTCACGTCTGCGATATCTTGTTACGTGTCGATATATCTCGAACTCGTGGGAACTCGATTTCTTGAAAAATCGTTTAATGAAACGCTCATTATATCGATATACTTAGATATTCACCAGTAGATCATTATTTTACAGCACATATGTATCATGATATCTATAGAGTTGATCAACGATAGGTGAACACAATTATCAAAATTATCGACTTTCCTTCGAATTATTCGATAACTAAATCTATTGATGTTCTGATGTTACCCTCGGGCGTAACGCACATATCCGGATTCTTGCCTTTATGCTCACTCCAAACGCTTCACTTTGCAGCCTATTACTGCCCCACAGTTTGTTTTATCACTATCTGTTCCAATTTCTCAGTCGTTTTCTAAAGCGTATATCTCAGATTTCCCTTTTGAATTACATTTGCTCGCGTCCCTCGCCCTGACTTTACCCTGAAAATCTGGCTTTCCATCAAGGACGCCCACGTTTCGCTACCCCTCATATAGGGTTGAATGTATTACATATTTAGATCTCCTCAAGAGAAACAAAATCAATATTGTTAGTACAAAAATGTATCTAATAAAAAGTCTAAATAAAAACGTTGCTTTATTGCAAGTAAAAATAACGCTTCCCATGAAAGCATATAAATTACAGAGAAGCTCCCAATCCATTCCAATAATTCACGAAATTTTCTTCGTAAAGCAATATCTAATACACATATTTGAAAACTGTATTTGTAGTAGAACTTAATTTACTCGTTTCCTGTTTACTGCATGGGAATGAATTAAATTTTCAATATGAATAGTCGCTGCCATTGTGGCCTTTAACGTTTTTTCTTCTTTTAAATACACCGTTAAATTCGTTGCTGTTAGCACCCACATTCTTCATTTAGTATTAACGTAGAATAAAAAGATTTGAGAACACGCATTTTTTATGCAAGTCTGATCGTGCTTGATACGGCGGGCACAACAACGAATATCATTTTTATTAGGAAGGAAACCGAAACAAGATTTAAAATTTCATGTATGTATGAAATACGAGATGAAATAATATAATTACTTCAAAACACAGGCGTAATTATATCCTTCTCCTAGGAACTGAATACTGCACAAAGTTCATCAAATTAAATATGAAACGTGGAAAGTATATCCAAAATTCAGAAATAAAAAAGGTATTTTTTTTCTCACATCTCGAGTCAGCTAACACAGTGAAGTCTGACATAAATTACAGATCTACTCACTTGGTGTCTAAATAGATTCATATCACAGACGTTTAAATTATATACAGACTATTTGAGAGTCTAAAATACATCGTCATATTACGGCGCCATATAAGGCGAATGAAATGTAAGGCAGGTGAAGGACGTAAGATTGAGGCAATGTACCCAATTCCACAATCTGAATTCCGCAGTTTCAATTAACTTACTTTATGGTTAAGATGTTTTACTCAATACATGAGAAGACGTAAACTGAAATAAGTTTCACTAAAGATTTTTAGCACTTCCTAAAATAAATTTTGTTCTAGTACAATATTATTTGTTAACAAATTTGCAAGAAATAAAATTGCATTTCCGTGCAAAAATAATGCATATTCTATTCTATTTTCTTGATAGAATCAAATATTGCAATTCTTGTTTCGTAACACCAACAAAGACTGCGCTTGCAATGAAAGAGGTAATTTGTACTAACGTTAGGGAAGAACTATCCAAATAATATTATTACTTTCCGTTAAAATCGTAAAAAGTGTAAGGAGCACTTCATACACAGCCATTCAGCGATTTATTTCACACCATTTCTGGTCTCATTTTTGCACAACACCCTCCCACACAATTACTTTGTGTCCACCATCTCCACGATGTATCCAGCGTCCCTCTGTGCGCACGACGTCCGTTCATTGTGTTGCCTGGAGGACGATGGGAGGAGAGGAGCGCCCCGAACGCTGTTCTCTTTTGTATCGTCTTCACACTATCAATTCCCCCCCCCCTTCTACCCTCCCCCTCCCTCGGACTCTCCCGGCAGCAGCGGGGCCTTGGCACGCGAAATCCTCTTTGAGGGGCCATCGCTAGTAGCAGCTACCCCAAAACTCTGCGCGCGGCCTAACGTCGCCATTGACTTGCGGGCCAGCCAGACGGGGAGAGGGCCGGGCGGAGGCAGAATGGGAATGGGGATGGGGATGGGGCGGAGCGGAGGCGGGACGGGGATGGGGTGCCCGGCGGGGCGGAGCCGGACCAGGCGCTCTGTGCATGGAAGGGAGATTCTCCGGCGCTTAGCGGAGTACGGCGCCGCGCGAAAAGGCGAAAAGAATGGACCGTGTTCCTCCAGAGCCGCATCGACAGAAGTCGCGTAGAACACGTGGTGAACAAACAGCAGTTGCTGGGTTGCCTGAAGTGATTTATTGGAGCCCCGGAGCTCGCGTTTTCAATTTTATGAAAAAGTCATATTTCATAAAAATTCATACTAGAATAATTAGCAATTGAAGATTGAACTGTAAGTTAAGTAAATCAGTTTTGTACTGGCATATTACGCTCGCGCCCTCCATTTCACCTTTAATGAAATACCAAGTGATATTTGAGATTATGAGATTAATAGTTGATTAACCCGGCGGCGGGAACTTGAAAAATCCTGACGTCTGTGGGAACGTTGGGTCTAATACACCCGCTATTTATTAGAACATATTTAAAGCACTAATTAATTACACAAATATTTTATAATGAAGTAAAATATGAAAATTAATTTTATATTTAATATACAGCACAAAATATATTCTATTTTTTGTAATTCTCAGACTAGAGAACAAAAAACCAAAATTGAAAGTGAACGCAGATCAAAGAAAAGAAAATGTAGCATTAAGTCAATAACTGCAGTATTAACAAAATATGTCTGCATTACTTAAAAAACATATTAGAAGCATGTTTATAGTAATGTATAATGTAATGTTTCGTAATATGTTTTATAGAAGCTTTTTTTACAATAATTTTTCTTTCATTTTGTTTTTCTTAACTTTTCAAAGAAAGTTTTGAAATTATTTTCCTTTTCTTAACCCTAAAATATCGACTTTATGAAAATCAAACTGTAAATAAATAAATGCATTACAAAAGGGTTTAATTTCCTAATTCTCTGGTTCAGTTTCTTCAATTTCTTGTTCAGAATCAGTACAGTGCAAACCTTTTTAGTTCAAATAATGGATCAGCAACTTAATCCCTTGATAAACAATCATAATTTTCTAAAAGTTTGTTTATTAATACTATATATTTTGGATTTAATGCATTAAAATAACTCTTGGATGAGCCGGCCATGTTGTAAAAAAGTCACGTAATCGGGGACGTTGGGTCTGATGGACCCATCAACAACTTTGAGAGGGAATATAGCACACCACGTTTTTTTCTGATGAACTCAAACTAATGGTCATCTGTTCAGGAAGATTCGATTTGAAGATAGACTGGGGGATAAGTTAAGAAATAATTTTGTTTACTTGACAGACTGCTTGAAAGATAAAGCACAAAATAAAGCGCAACAATACTAACAACTGAAACTCGGCAAACAAATTCTCAATAGCAACATCGAGAGGTTTATGACGAGACATAATGTTGTAAAGCGTGGACGGAAAATGTACACCCAAACCAGGAAGACGTGATAGAAGGAGGATAAAATTATATGTCAAGTAATGTAAAACCTTGTGAGAGAAAAATGTCGATTGTCAACTGTCACACCTATCAAAATTTAGATCATCCGGCAATTTTGTTACTGTGAATATCTAACGTCGTTAGATATTTACATCTTTAACCTCTATGGCGAATTTTATTTACCGACTTCGATTAAATAAAATTTAACTTCACTCAAGTGAGATCTTTTTTCTTGGACGGTTTTCATGAGCACTTGTGTTCTAATACTGCTCGGCTCACTATTAACAACAAAGATCAGTTAAGATATAAAACGAGAAAGTATTCACACAAGTATACTACAATTCATGGTCTCGTAATAACGATATCAACATCAATCTTCATTCTGCACATTTCGCAAATTTAAACGAAAATTGGAGATACTGGGGATTCGTGTATACACGCATACCATATAGGGAGCATAACGATCTCATTTGATAAGTCTTCAATCTCGTATTGTAATAATTAGAAGGAAATAAAGGACATTTAGATTACAATTCAAAATTAGCATTTTGAGCATAGAACTCCACATTTCTGCGCTCATTAACAATCCAGCAAAGCCGCATGCGGACAGTCGTCGAGAGACGCTATATCTCAACGAGCTAGTAATCTCTATTAGAAATCGAAAATCTATCGTTTAATGGGGCCCGAAAAAAGAGCAGCACGGCGGCGCCGCATGGTCTGGAAATAAAATGACCGGCGTAAGGAAAGCCATTAGTCTAAGTGCCAGGCTCATCTTGCACCACGTCCACGCCCCCCCCCTTCCCTCCCTAGGTCACTCAGCCTGGTTTTCGACCCACCGGAATTCACCCGCCCAAACAGATCTCCGAAAAGTTGAACCAGGGCTATAAAAAGGAAAATAACAGCAAATTTCAGTTAAATGGATCACCCGTTAGTTGACACAATGGGTGATTGAGCCCATTTTTCTGAAAAACAGAATCAAACAATATCAACCCTACATTTAGCTCTCCTCTAATTCGAGCACAGCATACTTCCACCCATTCATTCATTCATCCATCCATTCATCCATCCATTCATCCATCCATTCATTCATCCATTCATTCATCCATCCATCTATCTATCCAAAGACAGGATGCATCCATGTTCTACCAAAAGATGTAGCCGAGTCCTGTTTTATCTCCCACACAATGACACATTTCGTTTTGCGTTAAATTCTCATTTCCGTGAAGTTGAATTCTCGCGGAAGAAAGAACCTTAATTTTCATTTTTTAATTACATACTAGTTAGTGAGCCATTCTTTTACCATGAAAAATATTAACATAACAAAATATTAATATTAACAATCGAAATTTATCGATTTTAAAACCTTGTGATTTCTGCTACACCTCCTCCATTAACCCTGAAAACACCGACACAACCTGAAGGCCCACTAGGAAACAAATGGAAGTACATTCGAGATGTTAATCCAAAGCGGATTTATTACTAGACATTAAGTTTGAGTGATAAAAAAATATCTTGCTTATTTTAAGGATTCTAAATCCGCGTTGAAAACTTTTAATTTACCAAAGAACATCCCCTCACTCGTCATTAAATCTAATTCCATCGCGTTTGCGCTCCGATTAAAAATAATGACTTGTTGCGTTACCTCCATCAAAATTCCGTAAAAAGTAAAAGATAAAAACATATTAACTCAATTTCATGAGGACAGTTTTGTTTTTCGGGCTAATGCATTTTTGCTTATTTCCCTGTGATTTATTCCAGATGCAGTTAATAACCACAACTGCTTACATTTTTTATAAATAAAATCACTGTTTTAAAGCTCTTTTCATGCATCAAAATTTAAATATTAAAAAACCAGACAATAAAGATATTTTAACCCTTTTTGCTCACATTACTATATTTAGAAATGTTCGACATCCACAACGAATGCCGTGCATGAAAGCATTACATTCTTAAACTACACTTTGTCACAAAAAGAAAAGGAAACATCGAAAGCTGTTAAGCCTAAGCTGCTAAATCTTTTATCAATACACTGCGCCTTCCCGGTCGCTGGAGCGCCGGGAGTCCGCGACGGAGATTCGCTCGTAAAATATTCGAGATCACGCCGCCGGCGGAGACAACAGTTCCACGGCCGTCCCACCCCCCCACCCCCACCCCTTCTGACCATTTCGCGGACGCCACGGCACGTGCGCCGGCCGACAACCGTGCCTGCACACAGACTGTTCACCCTCCTTTCCTGCATTTCTGAAGGTCGCATCAACATCTAGGTCATTAGCGACCACTATTGCGTTTAACGGTATGGGAAACTGTAAGGATGACATTATATGTTGATGATAGGGGGTGAAAGGACGAACACAAATGATACTATGCCCGAGGCGGGACTCGAAGCCGCGATCCTTCGGTCCGAAATCGCTACGGCACTACTGCCTTAACGATCTCGGCCATCCGGACCGACTTTCACAACAGTTCAAGGAAGAAATTATTTCTCCTGCGTATCCCTCTCTATAAGTCGACCATCTACACTCATTTATTCCCACAATTTACGTGTACTTTTGAGATAAAAACGTTTGCCAAATCTGTAAAAATTAACAATGTTGTATTGCAATTTATTATAAAAGACGACATAGTATTTTTATCGTCGTATATAATATTCGATTTTATTTTATTTACATTTCGTAAAACAAAATAAATTGGTGACACAGAAGAGCAGACTTTCACGCAGTAGTTAGCTTCTTAAACTCAAAAATGAAGAATTTTTTGGTATTACCCCACTTTTTCCCCCATCAGCTTAAATAATCAGACGCACAATTTATTATTTTTCAGCAGACACAACATTTTCTCAGCAGACGCAACATTTTCTCAGTTTCTCAGTCCACTAATAGGATATAATAATAGGAATAAATATAAATTTAAGAGTGTTCAACTGAGTAAAACATGGTCCAATACTCATGGTTTCAACGAAACATTTGGAGTCGTTTTTGATAAATTGCCGTTTGAGCGTTTCTCTACATGATCAATTTTGAGTTCGTTTTCGCGGAAGAGTATTTTAATTTTCAAAAAACATCCTCGGTAATCGATTGAAGTATTTGTATTCACAAATGCAATATTGTACAAACATGCCCGTAATGAGAATATTAACATTGTGAGAGATAATCTTAAAAAAATTACATTCGTGTAATGTTTTTAAAATTAAAATTAAACATCAAAGAGGTATCCAAGTCACGTTGGTCAAAACCATGCAATACGTTTAACGAAAAAAGTTTGTGACGTTTTTCAGAAAATATTTTTTTATAAAATTACCTATTTCACCCAAAAATACTCAAAAACTTATCAAACTTTTAAACAATTATACACAAATACATTTAAAGAGTAACTTTGAGGAACAGATTTTTCCGAAGAAAAATTACTAGAAAAATTTCATTTTTGTAGTTATGTCAAAACACCGAAAAACGTTTATACTTTTCCAAAATTCTGAGAATCCAACGAAAATTGAATCTGTGCCATTTTTAAGCCTACTTTGCTCTATTCGATAAACAATTGAATCTTAAAATGTACAAGAGATTTTAAGAAAAACTTAAAGATGTTCTTATGTCTTCACGTAATGTAACTTCAAGAATTAAAATATCCGTTTCAAATTCAAAAGACCGATAGATATTAGTTAGATCGATCCGAGAATATCAATATTAGAAAATATTATGCTTAAGGTTTAGCCACCAGTATTGTTCACAGACTCTCAGACTGGCGGACAGATGGACAGACATAAGTTTTGTCTTAAACCACAACCCGGTATAAAACTTGGATCCGCAACACTCAGACTTAACATGTTAGTGGAATTAATTTACTACATACAGAAGAATTAATAAACCACTTTTGCCATTTCATGAAATTACAATTCGAATTTTTCTGTCAAAATATCACTTTTTCGCTGCTGCATTACATAATTTTTGTTTTACTACTCACTTAAAATCAGTGAGCAAATAAAAATGACAAGATTTCAAAAACCATGTACGCATTATATTTCAAAGAATGAAAGAAAAAGGCAATAAAGGAGGACAAGACAACTAAAAATATCCTCGCAGTCAAGGAAACTGAAAAAAAGCACAGAAGACAAGAAAAGACGCAAGGCAGAACGTCAATCATCCTGCGATCGGCTTCGACCTGCGCCCGAGATTCATAAAAAAATCCAACCCACGAACTTCCGTTAAAGAAGCGCTGCACCAGTGCAGCCAGCGCCGCCTCGCTCGCTCTCTGCAAAACCAGCCTCAATACCCTGTGCACGTTTAAACCATGAGCAGCTAACCCTCACATTTACTGTTAGTGGAATCTGTATCGTTCTTCTGTGTACATTCCTCTATCAGAGGGTACTTGCAAGTTGTGATTCGTGGATTTGCGTTTAAGAGTGAATGCTTTAGATATGCAAGTCGTATCGCATCGGTTGATTAGTTCGTATTTCCGAGCGCGTCAACTGCTAACATCGCGCGCCCTTAAGTGTAGTGCATATTTTTGCTCGGGAGATAGTGGTGGGCTTCCGCGCTGGAGAATGAGATCTGGTGATAACCTACACGTCAGCCAGCGGAGTTTTCGAAAGTTACCTCCCAACACCGCGAGCCGCCACCGCCCCAGCCGGGACAAGATCTAGGCTCCCAAATGTCCTCCCAACATGTGTGGTAGTGTAGTGTGAGTAAGGGGTCAGGATAGATCAGGGAAGAGGAAGGAAAGATCATGAGCGGTCTGTGGCTCGTTTATTAGGGAACTGTTTCGGCATTCGTCAGGTGGTGATCGGAGAAACCACGGAAACCTACTGATCAGGGCAGCCGGCAGGTCAGAGCAGAAGTCCACAGACAGAAGTTGAATTCGACCTATTCGTCTACAACTAGTGACAAAAACCATGCTATTGTTGACTCCTTAGGACCGCCCGGTAAGAAGCACTACAGTAGCATCATTTGGTGACATCACACAGGCTGCGATTGTTCAGGAAAAGTTATTGCCAGTATAGTGGGTATCCTCTGAGATTCTTGGGTTCGAATCCCTAGAAGGTCGATTTTCAATACTGGCTACATATCTATGTCGAATTCAGCCGCTGCTCTGGCTGGAGGAGAATTCTAGTGACCGGTGGTAATACCACGCGAATTCCGGAGTGGTACCATAAGAAACGGATATCAGACGGGCCGCGATCTTAGTTTGTTTCGTTGACCCTTCCTCCGCCGTCTTAGACACACCACTACACTACCACATGTGTCGAGAGCTCGTCCGGTCAGGAGCAGTGGCCTGCTGGCGGAAATACCAGGAAGAGGAAATCCCCGGAGATCGACTCTTAGATCGGCGCCGGAATTCAGGTTTCAGCGGTGGAGGAACAGCGCCACCTCCCGGGATATAATGTACTACATCTACGGGACTAATGACCGTAGGAATTGACGCACACGTAAACACAAAATAATTACCTCACAAGTCGCGTTCCCCTTACCGCGCGTGCCTATCTGTGGCAAGCGCTAGCCCCCCAAGGCGGCTTCGACGCTGACTGCGCTCCCTACCCGCGCACGTTGAAACTGCATCGCTCGCGGCTCCGTAATACAATAGTCCCAAATACATCCACAATGCGGGCATAACAAAAACTAGCAAAAAAGTGAAGTCATTTACTAAAACGTTTAAAAAACTTGAAATACGTGTCAAATGCGTACAAAGTAGGTTGAACCAATATATTCCGAACTAAAGGCAATAAAAACGCGTACAGCTCTACAAATATCAGGTGTGAACGTACGGACGGACTGGAAAACAACTACAGGAAACTTAACGAAATCTTTATCTATACGGCCGAAACTGATTTTTCAGGATTTGCGACACTTAAATCAAGCTTATCTGACAGATATCGAATGTTACCCTTTATCCACTTCGATTTCTAGAGTCAAACTTCAAGAAACTGAGATCATACCGAAATGACATTTGAAGACAAATGCTGTAATGTGTGAAAAGCTGTCGCAAGATACAAGGCGCAAACGTAAACTAGTAGTGCATAGACATTCTCGTACTAATTACTTTTCTAATCTTTTTCGTCTGGACTAGCTATTCGATATTGCTCTACGCTATTCCCAGCTGCACCTTCGGGCCCAAAAGATTTTTTTTTCTCATTTGCAATCCCCTAATAGTAGACTTGAAATATAACTTTAAGAATATTGTAGAACACAAAAATCTGATCTCTTATGCAAATTTTCATTGAAAATTTTAGAGCCGCTTTTCAGTAAATATATTCTACCGATTTCTGAAAATGCGCAATTTGGAGCGGATATTCAAGAAAATAACCAATTTATATATCATATATATTATATATATATATATATATATATATATATATATATACATATATATATAACACATAGTGTAAATACATTGTGAACTATTGAAAAATCAAAAGAATACATCAAAATGGCGTTTGCGTCATAATTTTCAGTGCATTACCACTATCCGTACAAAACGTTTTTAAATAAATTCAGAACAGCTTTTTTAAATGATCTTGTTTTTAATATTGCTCATAATGTGCTTAAAATTGCGGGGAAATTAATAATGCTTTCAAAAAATGTAAGTGAGAATAACTAAAGAATACAGTTGGGAATAAAGTTCATTTCGATAAAAGATATTCAATAATGTAATTGTTGGAAGACGCCGAAAATATTTCAATTTCTGCAATGCTCTAGGACATTTTAAAAACATTTTAAGGGCATTTTATTGATCATTTTTGGAAATGTTTTAGGTCATCAAAATCCACCCCAATGATTGTTTTGTCATTGTAGAGCTTCGATTCGGGCCAGATCGGCAGTAGAATATTCATTTTGGAAAAAACGAACTAATAGTTACTAATGTTAGGCACTAGTGTTGTCCACAGACGGTCGGTCGTTTTGAAAAAACAATTTTTCGAACCCAAGATTTATCCATTTTTTTGTTACCAGGGCTCCGCAATAAGAGTTCTGTAGAAAATTCGTCGTTTTAAGGCGCACAATGACAATACTTTTTCTTACGAAGAAAGGGAGAGAACGTTAAAAAAGAAGTGAACCGCCCGGGCTTAACTAATAAAAATTATTGTGAGACCGTTAATTTTTGATCACCTTCCTCCCCCTTGTAGCCGCCATTTCGACCCACTGTGAGCCAGTCAGCGCGAGGAACTACGCAGGTGGCGCTGCTGTCGGAGTCTGTAACTGGGGCTCGGAAGTAAGAGGAGAATGCAATTGGTCAGTGGTAATGCCTGGTGATCAGTCGACCAAAGTAGCAATCGAAAAGCACAAAGAATTAAAAGAATTCGGATCAGTTAGTCAATACACACATACTCGCTCTCGCTCTCTTGAGAGAGACAAGGTTTGCCACTATGTTACGAAATAATGTGATGGGGAAGTATTTTAAAAGTCCACGCACCCACAAGAATAAGCGTCTCATTTGAAGATATTATGATAAAAAGCTTCTCAAAAAAATATGTTTTACCAAGAAAATTGCGTTCAGTAGGTTAATTATTTTATCATCATCACACTCCGTTTAGTTATGTATTACGCTACTGATATTATAATTTAATTCTAATCCTGTCAATTGTAAAGGTGGAAGATTCATGGTGTGCACGTACTCTTGATAGGGTAGAAGATGTTTGTTAAGAATTTTTTCAAAGGGGAGATGGGTGACGATTTTTTCTTTGTTGAAGATATATTTGCATTTGTAAATTTACTTTCTAAACTGCTAAAAAGTTTCTAAATTAAAATTATGTCTAGAAATAATTTGTACACATAAAATCCTGTTGGGAAGGGGGATGTTCGTTTTCCTCGGCTTCCCAAAACTTCTGGTTTTCTACAGACTTATCTTTCTCAGCTTTATAAACGAAACAGAAATAACTGTTCCAACCGCGCTTCACTCAAGGACAAGAATCAGAGTAGATAGTGAAATTCACGATTCACAGATTTTTTAAGGGACGAAACTATCCAGAAATATAGAATTAACAAATCATAAATTATTTTAGATATATTAGAGATTTTCAATGTAAAAAGAATCGGTAAGTCCTGGAGTACTATTAAAAAAATATTATATAATATATATATATATATATATATATATATATATATATATATATATATATATATTATAGCAAATCTTTGTTCAATAAGTAGACTAAATCTAAAATAATTCTTTGCAAGTTCCAAAGATACTGAGATGAATAAGACGGAGGTATATTATCTAACTGGGAAGACTGAATTATAATTTATTTGTGAGCCATGAATATCATAATCATACTAAGAGATAAGAGATGAAACATGCGGGCTTAGAAAACTAAAAAATAGGAACATACATCAAACGTTTAAACCTATTTGGTCTTATTTGTTGGTAGAAAAGACGTATGTCACTTGAAGTTACCAAAGCAAACTTATCATGATTTAACGGAAACATTCTCAGTTTTCTTGCTTCCTTTTCAGTTCGCAAAAACTTTCGACAAAGAGTTCAAAATTCATCCGTAGTCAATCCTTCTGCCAGGTGCGTCACAGGCGCCAAGTTCGTCATCACTTGTACAATCAAGCATGACGGGTACGAAGGCAAGTCGTTAAAATCAAGTGCCTGATCTCTAAGCAATGCAAACTGCACTACGAACAATTACACTCATAAATGTTCACAAAACGTTACGTCAACGTCTCCAAAAACAAAACCGTTCTGTTAAATGTCAAGCGGGCAGTGAAATATGTATGGGTGCTCGGTCTCATTTCACTTAACGTTTTTAATTGAAATACATTTTTCTTTTTGACATCTGCTGACAGATATTATTCGACATATTTCATTAGCCATAAAATGTATTTGAATTCGGTTATCATTTCACACAAGACAAATCACTACACGCTCATGCGTATGTTTGAAACGCTCATTGTGTAATTCCACAGAGATTCTATGTACTTTATCAATCTTTCAATAAAATAAATTAATTAAACACTACGGCAATGAGAAAACCCTTTTATAAATAAAGGATACAGTGTATGATGTTATTGATGTCATGATCCCAGTGATGAACTACAAAATAACTTATTTTACAGCTCTCTTGTTCCAATTCGTACGGCGATAAATAGCCAAATACTCTAATCATTAAAATCAAATATATCTGTATTATTTTGTTGGTCAAACAAATTCCGCGAAGTAATTCATGTAATTAATTATATTTGCAGAATTTAAAAGTACCAGAAACAGGTAAATAGGTATTTCAAAAAAAATAAATGGACAACAGATCAGCACCAAAGCAGATTACCGGACCAAAACGATCAAGTTCAGGTATCTAAACACAGATAATCGGAGTAGTTAGATTACAAAATACGTTATAGCTACATCGATAATGAAAATGTAATATTGCCATTTAATTCAATACATCCACTTATTGTCACAATTTAAGAATAAGTCTACTTTCATACGCGTTACATAATATATCGTTATGAAATAAAAAATCGAAGATCAATAGCTTATAAATGGATTTTTTTTTTCAAATAAGTACACTCACCGAGGTAACTCACACCTTAGAGCAAATCCTCAGTGAAAGTGGTCTTCAGCGAATTCTAGCTAGAAGAAGTGTCTTACCAAATTATTGTCAGTGGAAAATGACTCATGAATACTTTTCCACGTCAGCTAGATATTCTTCTCCCTAAAATCAATCTTCCAGTTATTCACGAAATTTCGCTCCGGGAAGTACTGTAATTTGTGTCTAACGATACATCACTTCGAGTTACAGAAACACTAGTTTCGAAAATTAAACGTCACTCAAAATCGGTTTGCCAGGCACGCGCCAACCTTGAATTGACGTACTTCATTAAGTTCGGTACAAAAACCAGGGAACTTCGAAAATGTGTGAAAGTCACATATTAAATTAATAATATACAATATTAAGAAAATTGCGTACAACGTCGATAATAATATTAATGATTTTATTCAGCCAGCTTTAAAATACAGAAGCTAAAAGTATTCTGGTGCAAGTTATGCTTCATTAAAGAAAGAAAAACTTAAAGTATTTTTAGGCGAGATTAATTATTGTACAATAGTCTTTCAAATTCACAGAAAATGTTGTCAATACATACTATAATACATTCTGCTTTATATGTAATGACTAATTTGCTTCCTTCCGCACATTAAATTGATGTAGTGTTTGTCTTGCATCTCCGAGTGATTTCCAAACACCACTGCGTCGGAGAATAAAATTCTACTTGTCAAGAGACCACATACAGAATTCTGTTTTTATAAAAGGCACTACTTTTTTCGCTTTCATTTAATAAAACAATATTTTCTCAAATTATGGGAGCCTTTTTAAACGTCAGGGTTCTACGCAAGGACTTGAACAAGTATACAACTGTTCCTCCAGTAGTAATGGTTTGTTTCTATAGCACACTCCAAACAGAAAGAAAGTATTGCAATGTTGAAATTCGATTTTCAAATTTTCATATAAATACACTTTTGAGGTATAATTTTATATTTTGATTTAATGTTAAATTAGTATCAACAACTCCGAAATCATAATAAGAAATTAAAAACTCAACTGGTTAATTGAGGCTATTCCATTAACGGAATTATACGATATACAAACATAATGTAATCGGACCGATAATCTGTTCTTTAAATTAACCATACGTTTACATTAATATTACAAATTAAATAGAATGTGTAGATGAGAAAGTTCGTATAAATTACACACTGGTCTCAAGCGAGGTTCGTTGCATACGACCAACAAGCGAAGTAAGAAGTGCAGTAAAGAATTGTAATCAATTGAACAAGTCAAATGTCAACGAACAAAATTTAAAGAAAGGTATGATAGATTTGCCTCCGCTACTGATAGTGGAATAGCGACGGTGGCACAGCGAGGCGGTGCGGAGCGACCTAGCTCGGCCCGGCGACTCACCTCCGCAGGCGTCCTTGAAATCGGGGCAGCAATCGCCGAGCTTGAGGCAGGCGTGGTCGCAGTAGCAGGGCTTGTCGCTGAGGTCCTCGATGATGGCGTTAATGGGCGCCTTCTGCACGACGCACGAGGAGTCGCGACCGGGGCAGCAGAGCTTGGCCTCACGGCAGCTGCCGCCGGCGGCGGGACGCACCAGCGCGGCGGCGGTCAGCAGCGCGGCGGCCAGCAGCGCGCGCGCGGGCGCGGACACGGCGGGCGGCGCGGCGGCGGGCGAGCGGGAGCGGCATGGGCGGTGGCGGCGGCGGGCGGCGGAGCGATCAGGGACTGACTGACTGGCCGGGGGTGGAGTACCCAAGGGGAAAGCAAGAACGCACCGGTCCGCGTCGCGCGGGACTGACTGAGCCGCGCGGCGGCGGGCACCGCGCGCTGCGCCGCCGCCCCCCACCCCGGCGCCCGCTGCCCGCACGCCCCCGCCGCCGCCCTCGCCGCCGCCGCCGTCGCCGACCGGTCTCGCTGCACCGCGCGGCGCGAGCGCGGACCACGTCGTCGCCTCCCCCGCCTCTTCCCTTTCTCGTCTCTTCCACTATCACTTCTCCTCTCACTTCTTGGTTCTCTTCTCGTTCTCGGCTCTTCCGCTTCTCTCCACTCATTCGTTCTCTTTATCTCGTCTCTTCCGTTTTACTTCTCAGCTCATTTCTTCGTTGTTTCCTCGTTTTTGTCTCTTCTCTACTCACTTCTTCGTTCTCTTCTCGTTTTCGTCTCTTCTCCACTCACTTCTTTCTCTTCTCGTTCTTGTTTCTTCCGTTTTCCTCAATCACGATTCGTTCTCTTCTCTTCCTCTTCTCTGCCTCTTCTATTCCTCTTCTCTTCCCTCCCTTTTCTCATTCTCATTTCTTCACTCCTTCCCCGCCTCACCTTCTTCATCACGCCTCCCCGTTCTTGCGAGCCTCACCTTCTTCTCTTCCTCTCACTTGTTCCGCACCTCGTATCCTTCAGTTTTCCTCACTATTTATCTTTCTCGATTTACGGAATATGTGACTCAGTTGGAGATTTTAGTTAACCTTGCTTTAATGTTGCTGCACAACAAAGTTGTTACAATCGACTCACTAATCCCTGTGACCTCTCAAACATTGCGAGCCAATTGGAATTGGCCATTGACAAATTCAGATATTTATATTATGAAAGTCTCAATTATCTTAATTAACAACTGCCTTAATTATTAACGACCCGGTATTCTGAAGACTTTGAAGAAAATGCATTTAAAACAAATTTAAAATTACTACAATATTCAACTACTTCTTTCTATTTGTACCTAATTATTTTTTACTACTTAAATAGTATTGATAAGTATTTATGACTAAATTAAATTTTATACTTTACCACGACATTCAACTGCTTCTTTCTATTTGTACCTTAAGCTTCAGGTTCAATAACTAGAAGGTAAACTTTTTTCTTTGCAAAACGCGAAACGCAAACTAGCATTTAAACGTTCCAGCCATTAATATAATGTCAATGTTATTGTTAGCAATGCAGTTCACGATGTCCTTGACAAAAAGATTTTTTCTTTTGAAGATCCGCTAGACACAATTGTTGAATTGTTACTTGACGAATCTGAAAATATGACTGGGGAAGACATAAACGAACGATTGAAATGATAATTGATTGATTTGGAATTATAAACTTGTATGATATCATCGTAAATGAGAATGCTCAACAAAGGAGGCAACTGTTCGCGTTCGGACAATATTAATGAAGAGTACGTACTAAGCGCATTTAACACTACTATGTTGACTGAAGAAAACCTTTGTGCAGCCAACTTTATAAATGCTGAACCTGACCAAGTGGGATAAAAAAATAACTTGTGGATCTACGTAATAGCACAAACATTCTCGTTCCAGTTACTTTCCTATATTCTTCGGCGCCTAAAAGACTCTCAGGATATTCGACGATGACTATCGCTCCTCTGCGATGTAATAAAGAACACCATCGCGCACCACGAAATTCGCAAAGTCCTATCTCGGTCCTTTACTTTACCCATGGTTCTCGACGACCCCACCTCGGCGCATGTACCATGGTTCTGGATGTGGGATCCAGTTCCCAAATTAAACAGATCGCACGTGGGTGACTGCCAGGGCAAGATATTACGGAAGATTTATAGTAAGAATGTATGTAACACATGAGGGACTCGCAATGCTCTCCATGCCTCAAACACAACTGAAATCATTCATGTATTGCATGGGTTTCGAAGTCTTAGTGTCCGCGTACTTTGCCTCACCTCCCCCAATGCCGTGTGTCACGAGGCCGAATCAGTTCACCGTTCTAATTGTAAACGGGTTGCGGCTTTAGGTTTATTATTAATTATGCAATTAAGTATCGAAACTTTGTGGCAGAATATAATAACTTAACATGAATTAAGCTTACACTGACGAACAATAAATTACAAGAGTTAATTAAAAAAATAACAAATAGTTCCAAATTTCACCGCGCAAGCCTTACTACACATCAATTTACTTCATTGCACTACACTACTTCAATAGTAACAAATTTTTAATAATAATAATATTAAAACAACTTCTACGAATAATAACAATTAAACAAACGCACGTATTAGGAAATACTACTAATTTCACGGTAAAAACTTACCAATAATTCATTGACCTTAAATATACATAAATAGAAAGAAAACTAATTTATTTTTAAGTTTTCTCAAGCTTTGAAGAAAGGGTTCAAAGATTGTCGCACGCAAACTGTGCCAGTCTCTAATCGGTTTGTGAATGAAAATTTCCCAAGTTTTCTGTATTAGTGTCTTAATTTTGTACACGTGATCCTCTCTTCGTAGTATGATATTTGATCAAAATAATAATATAATTAAAACTGACCTCTTTATGAAAACGCAATCTTTAGTGTGCTTAGTCACGCCGAACTTATGTATCTAAATAACATTCTTTGTCATAACAACAGCAAAGTTACTTTAGCATTAAAACCTAGGAATAACGCACTCAGTAATGAACAAGTTACTCAAAATGAACCAACTCTAAAAAAGATTTTGTACAACATAATATTTATAGCACATATCAGCTAACGTAATGGTGTGTGTTTACTTTCACGTAATAATTATACTGCTAAAACAGTGACTTATCAAAAATCACGTACATTTTTTCACAAACCTGTTGTCATATACAAATTGTCATTGGAATATTTGGAGTCGTTTTTAAGAATAGGTCATTTGTATATTTCTGAAAATGTACAAATTTGAGCTTATTTTTCCAGAAAAGTTTTGAGTTTTCGGGAAACTTCATTAAAACCCTTTGAAGCCATTGAACTCACAAATACAATTATGTATAAAATGCCCTTAATATAAATATTAAAGGCGTGAGGTATATGTTAAAAAAGTATTGTGTAATCTTTTATCAATCAAAATGGTCATGTTATTCAGTGCATTGCGCACTATGCATACAAAAAATTAAACAAAACTAGGAGACGTTTTTGAGAAAGTTTTGTTTTTAAAATTGCTCATAATGCACTCAAAATTTCGCGAAAACCACTATTTTCAAAACAACGTACCAGACATTGGTTAAATAACTAATTATAGAGATTAAATTTAATTGGAAGAAAAAAATCTCTAACTTCAGTAATATAATTGTATGTTTTCCAAAATTCAGGGGCAACAGGGAAAACCGGATCTATGCCAGCTGTGTACTGCACTCTGTTCTTACAAGAAATAGAAATAAAAAGTGAAGTCATTTTTGAAAAAAATTTGCAAATACCTTAGGGACTTCATGTACGAGTAAATTACCCCCGAAATACAAAGAAATATTTTCAAAAATACCAGGGCTTTGAATCAGGCGAGATCGATCGTGGAATATTCATTTCGATACAAACACACTACCAATAATTTATGTGCTAGACCTGTTCACAGAAGGACGAACGTTTAGAAGAAAAAAATAATATTCTTAATAGCTGGGGGACCCCAATATGTTAACATTTTCCATTCAAATGTTGAAATCGATTTTCCTTAGCATTACATAACTACCCCACGTATATTACTCTACATACAAGAAAGTAAACTCATTTATAAAAGAGTTGACAACTTACGAAACATGGAATCATTGACATCAAGAGGTCGAGACGGAAGAAACAGAATCGCCCCTGAAAGGTCACACCATAAGAGTACATCGCAACGGAAACTCCATTATCATCACTATGCTGTAAAGGTTCTTCGAAACGGAGTCTGACCATCACAAAGTTAAGCTCTAAGTATTACTAATAACTCTTCACACAGCACATGCCAACATGATGTAACTTCTTCACAGCACCAAAAACTATACTCGACTTATCGCGTCTGATCGCTCAAATCGACTACAATCTCATCTCTAACTCGGGAGTGAAAATGTCTAGTTTTCACATGTTGCTAACCTCGTTTTGTTGGTACTTTTACTTGTCATTTAACTATTTATAGTAGTAAAAGGATGGGAAAGAAATTCTGGAGCTCCAGAAAACGTGCGCAAATTCTATTTCTCCCCCATACGTCGCATACAGTTTTAACTGTCCTTGACGAGAAAAAAAAATCAAATCAGATCCAACGAGAGCTACTGTGGGTAGAATTTAAATCTTTTAGCAGTATCTTATACCTATCTTATACCTAACTGAAGCGGCGTTTAAAACTTTTCCGTACCCATTCTCCTCTCAGTTACCCCTCTCTTCGATAAGCGTGCGTACAGATTTTGAAAGGGGCCTCCTTTTGCGTAATAGAAAATGTTATTCCTGTAAATATGTTCAATCTCCGATCTTTCCCCTATTTTAACGTGTTGTGGAATAGTTCGACGTTATTTGGGGAACAGGCTCTCTCAGCTATCAGGCAAACTTATAAATGGTTCAACATAAATCAATGGTATTTACTAATTGTACCATTGAAGTTATAATTTAATTATTTTTAAATTATGTTTCACTCATTTATTTACTAGTAAAATATATCATAGGTTCGTAAAAACATTTAGTGGAATACTGGGTCCAGAAATGTAGTTACCCACTCCCCCCATTTCTTAGGCTGCGTATTCCTACGCTCCCTTCGCATTAGGAAAAATTCGCTTGCGACTTCCACGGGTCAAGTAACCGACCAGCCGAGTTTATGTCGTTTATAGATATATTGTGAACTGAAAGATGTTTTAACTTAATTCATGTCGAAAAATGCCGATTCATTAGATACTTGTTTGCTAAAAAATTCAAAAGTGAATGAATTAACGAAGATAATAAATAATATAAATAATATCGTAGATTTATGATGTGGCAAAATCAATAAGAAAGTCATCTGATTCAGGCAACTGTGAAACTCTCTCGTGCTGGATATATCAATTGCCATTCTCGTCAGTTAAATCCGTCTCTACTAAATACTGCATTAGTTAACAGAAATATTCGAATTTCTAAAAAATATTCAGGTTTTCTGTACATTCTTTCTCGCTTGTCCACAAATGACTCCTGGACTGGGTAAAGTGGTTAAATAGGACATTACGCAATTCGGTCCTACTACTTGAAATTTTCATTCTCGAGTTTAACTTTGTGTTATTGTCAATGCGACCTAAGCTGCAGACATGAATATACCTCACTTGCATCAGGACACTTAAAAATACTCCAGAGTGCTTCAAGTAGATATAATTTTAGTCAGCTGGGAAAAGTACTTTGACACAAGTAATGCTAAGAAGTGTATAGATGCCTTTGAGAAAAAAACATTGGAATTAGGAAAAAGTATAAAGGATCTACTCAGCTAAGTCAGTGATTCAAAAAGAAGTAAATTTGATCATTGATAGGCAAGGAGAGAGGAAATTAAAAAATGAGTCGTAAATATTTACCAGATGAAGAAAAAAATTAAGATCCCCAGATATTGTAGAATTTCAACTAGAAAAGCAGTTGCAGTGCTTCAACTAGAAATATTTCACAAATATGATGCTTGTTTGCCCAAAATAAATTTAAATGAGATTTGCAAAGCGTATCCTTTTATTATATCAAAAAACTTGAAACGGAATTCTAATAATTTAAAATAGGCGTTTTTACAACGGTTTTAATTGTTATATGCGCCTTTGAGTACAATGGTGAAACGCTGAGAATTACTACACTCTTTGCGGCATTTACGTGAAATCGTTACGACTTGATCCATAAGAGTGGCGATAATTATACGTTATTTTGTAATGAAGCCTAAATTTAAACAAGCCGACGTGGTTAGTCAAAATCGTTTAGGATGTAGCCTTAGCTGTCTCGGCTCGAAGGGTCGTGGGTTCGAAGCTCCACTCGGGCATGGATGGTTGGATGTGATTGTGTTGTCCTTACATGTTCTCCCTACAACCCCCCCCCCCCCTAAAGTTTAAAAATCACAGTGGTAATTATATGGCGAAGAAGAAAAAAATTAAACAAGTGTTTTAATATATGTTTTCTCACAGAACTTTCTTTGCCCGGAAGTGGACGAGATGGGCAAATGTAATATGTTTAAAATTTATGTTTACTATGAACCTGCAAAGCACAAATTAAACTTTTAAACATGAAAATACCCGCCGGAGACGCAACACTACTCCAGTTCTACATGTATTAATGTTAGGGAAGCTAATAGCATAAATCTTTTTAAAAATATGTTAGTCCTTAAAGGATTGTAAAGTATTTTCAGTTGAGAAAATGAACGTTCTTCTGAGAAATAAGAAATCATTTTAGCAAAATATTCACCGCAATGGCCGTGTTTAGAAACACGGACGGAACATTTTTTACAACATTGTAAATGTACCATAACAATTGAAGATTGTTCATTTTAATATTCACTTTGTCATACCCTTGTATTCAGAAGTTTAAAATGTGTAGAACCACATCTCTAATCACAATGTAAGAAATCAAAAGAAGTGTCTCCTAGATGTGAATTCATTAGGAATGCACACAGCAAATTAAATGTTCAAATATACGTGTAAATCAAGTATTACATGACCTCCAAAACGATTTCCCTAGTTTGCCGTCAACTCACAGACTTAACGCCACTCAATATACAAATAACCTCCCCTATGCATATATATATATATATATATATATATATATATATATATATATATATATATATATATATTGTAACGTCGTGTGTAGTGATCTACACCACAAGGAAACAGACACGAGTGAGTATATACAAGTTTTATTTACACACTGTACATATTTACAACTCTCACTCTAAAGCGGTTTGCCAGAGCTACCACTGCAGCCCTCCTCTCCCTACATGCGCCTTGCGGCGACGCCTACGACTAGCCGGCAAGGCCGCGTCGTAGATTGGCAACTGGTGTGCCCCGGCAGATTTACGATCTGCCCGAATGTGTTTGAAGAACACATCACCCTGTCCGAACTCGTCGAACAACCACATGCCCTCGGCACTCCGCACCAGCCTGGGCGGTCAAGGTTTTTGTGGTCTAGCCACGAGGAAACCAAAAACGTTACCCACTCGCGCCGTCTCGCCACGGCATCTTTATAGGTCCAGGTCACCTGACCTCCTACGGCCTTTAGCGCTGGGCGCTGCCCGTGGCCGCGCGGACGCATTTCGCTGTGAAAGCCCCTTCTTTGTTCTATCTGTAGATCCCCAGCCCTCTACCTTGCACTCGGCTTGCTGCTGCAAGCCGCTGACGCTACATGAAATATATATATATATATATATATATATATATATATATATATATGTGTGTGTGTGGGTGTGTGCGTGCGCGCGTGTGTCCAGAGGTGGTGAGGTACCTCTCACAAAAAAATTATGAAACTTCAAACGAAGATTTAAAGAATTGGTGGCAAATTGAATTAAAGAACGCCTTCAAAAGCAATTACATCAGTTCTCTCGAAAAATATCATTAATGGATTTAAATAACTTAATCACCATACATTGGAATGCAAACGAAGTATAATGCAACAAAAAGATATATTCAGTATCTTTACCAGACTATTGTTTCCAAAAAGTAAGTACTCTTTTAAAAGATATCCTGTTTTGAAATCTCTCTCTCTTTTTACTTTATCGCCATTGCTTTATAAGAGGAGAAGGTATTGTAGTCGTGAGATGGATTCGCAGGCTCCCGCGGCCGTAGTCATTTAATTCTTGGCTGTTCGACTGTGTCGCGGCTCATCCCGGGCAGTCAGGTTCATTTTGTGATCGTGCGCAGGAACAGTTTTTTTGGCAGAAAACCAGGCGCTGGGCCTAATGCCGAGCTCTGATAACAAAAACGTGGTTAAATCTTGTTCTTAGTATGTGTAAATTACCCTTTTCAAAAACATTGGAGCCATTTTTTAAGGAAATTTTGAAAATGTTGAGGCTTTACGTAAAGTACCATCAAAAATAAAAACATCCATTTCGAATAAAGAGGGCCTCTAGTTCCTTTAAAATTACCGAGTAATATCAATTTTGAAGAAAATCGGCTGATTGATTTAGGCGCTAACTTGAACCACAGACAGACACACTTTGCGTTCAATCGATTTTTCGGAATCAAGGACCCACAAAACATGGATTCTGACTACACAATGTGTTAGACGAGATAATTTACCTTATGTACAAACAACTGTCCACTTTTTCGTTTCAAGGGCCCAACAATAAGAATTTTTCTGTCGCAAATTCACATTTCCCGGCGCATTATTATACTTCCTCTGCCTACGAAGTAAGTGCGAGACAGTAAAAATTGGAGCTTTTTTGAAAACAATATTGTTTTTAATGTTGCCCATATTTCTCTCAATTCTTTTTAAACTGCTAATAGTTTCTAAAAATGTGCAATCAATTTAATTTTAAAAAATTGGAGAAATATTTGGGAAAGTGTTGAAATGTCCCAGAGATTCATGTTAAGTATCCCGAAATTTTAAGGAATTCTTTTCAATATCGCAGAGCCATTTCGGAGAATATTCATTTGGAAATAATCCTCCGAATATTTTAGGCGCTAGTGTTGATTAATTGATCTAGGTTTAAAAAGATCTTAAACTATCATTGGCACCCATGTCGAAGAATTTTTTTAAATTTTTTTTAATGCTGCAAATACGCTGAATAAAGGAATGTGTGTGTGTGTGTGTGTGTGTGTGTATATATATATATTAAAATTAAAGACGCAAAATAATAATAATGATGATAATAATAACAATAATAATAATAGTAATAATAGTACTAATACCTTAAAACTGGCTGTATGGTCAATGGTCTCCCTTATGGAAGAAAAAGCAGCACAGTCCTTAGCTCTCAGAACATTTATATTCCAGTCTCCCGCAGAAAAGAACAAAGGTTCGAGGGTGCGACCTCGTCGTTGCCGAGCACCTCCCTCCCAATGGATGTGTATGTTGGC
>BOPP01000300.1:22795-97977 GCA_017312745.1 Gryllus bimaculatus | reverse complement strand
TGTAGGATGGCGTGATCCATGGAGATGTCCGTCTTGCATGTATTTTGCCTCTCAGATAAAGGCGATTGTCCTCGAAGGAGGAAACTATGTGAAAAGTGAAACGAAACCGTGTGAAAAGTGGGAAGGAAGGCAAGTTAAAATTACTTCATCAAGCCTTGGTACACAGGATTAGGAACACAAAGGGTTAACACAATCCTTTACCACCTTTAATTTAATAGTGGATTTGTGCCAGCTATGCACAGAATATGAAGCTTTTCAGAAATGCATTAAATTTCACGGGACATAGGAAATGACAATAAGTGGCTTCCGAGTCGTTGATTTCATAGCCTGGTCAGCTAGCTCATTGCCTGTGATTGTGACCCAGGTCTCATGGCAGTACTTAGTCATAAAAGCGAGACAATAGACAATGAATCAGTTGCACTGCTGTCGTGAAATTATCCGAGGGAGAAAGGCTTAAGAAAGCCTCATGTGCGTTACTGGAATCACTGCATACAACTACTCGTCTTGACGAACCTGATTCGATACATTTCAGGACTTTGAAAAACAACGTTCTCGCAAAACAGCAACGCAAAATGCGAGTGGACGCCGGCAACAGTATGTGGTGCATTATGGTGACGAATTCCGGGGGTATGTCTGCATCTCAGTAGGAAGGCCAGATTCGAAGACAGACTTCGACAAGACCCGGCTCCTGCACAAGGAAACCCGGTACTGGCCGAGACGTATAAAAGAGGCACTAGAAATAAACAGTCGGCTGCAAAACATCAACGCGGACGCCGGCCTCACCCTTAACCACGCCTGGAAATCCTTCTTACCATCCATTCGGGACCGTCAGGGGACTGTCCACCGCCGTCCTACTACGGGGACGTCCGACTGCGGGAACGTCTGGCGCGGGGCCCAGGTTGGCCCAGACCGCCAGCCAATCAGAAAGACGTCTCCGCCAATCACGGTGCACCCGCCCCTCCCGAGCACCCAGGCAAGATAGTCTACAACACCGGGCGCGTAGCGCCGCAGTGCCACTGCCCTAAGGTAGCCTGCGACATGTCAGGTGAAACATCGACCTCTCAGCCAACGACGCGGCGTCTCCCGAATATCCAAGACTTTATGAAAATATGCAATTTTTAACTTTTTTTAATACTTTTTTTTCAAAAAACAGTTCCAAATTCTGTCTTTAAATGTTCACCTCACATGTATCAAAGGACGCTATCAAAAGTGGCGCTAGTCCTATTTTCGACGAACTCTTCTACTTTGGAAAATTGCAAAACCATTATACTTCAAAACTAAAAAATTGAAGACATTTTTGCTTTAAACAAAATGATCTAAATAAATCAGCTCATTAAAAAAGTAAATGTATTTTTTAATTAAATGAGTAGTTGATGCATAATTCGTATTTGGAATTCATCAATGTATAAACAAAATTATCTCAAAAACCCGCAACATTTTTTCTTTTACTTTTCTCTTTACATGAGCGATAAAAAAGTTGTGCTAGTCCTAAGTCCGGCGAACACTGTATTTTTGAAAATTTTTAGTTAACATTTTGAACCTACAAAATTGAAGATAAAGATAATTTTTGCATTAAACAAAATCTGTCCTAAACACACCTCATTAAAAAGGGCATGTATAATTTTTTTTACGAAATATTATCGCTTAATTTCTGCTTGAAAATAAGCAGATGTCCCACAAACTATGGACCACCCTCATAACTTCTAAACGGTTCCCGATATCGAAATGTAATTTTCTCTCACCAATGCGGAATTATGGAACAAGTAATATGCACTTGAGATAGATTCAAATATTTTTATTCTCCACCTAGGGTGTACATGGGATTTTGACGGTGGTGGAACTTGAGTATCCCCAGGATTCTGTGAGCTATGTCGGCGGTAGCGTAGCTACTGGTAGGGCCTCCCTTGCCGAACAGGTCAAAAGGTAGGGGTCAGACGAAGTATTCCAGAAGAGGACTGCGGTGCAAGAAGAGAACATCCGGGACAATGCGCAGAAGGTCTCGAAAGGACAATGACCTCGAAGATTTAGGCAAAAATCCTAGGCTAGACTTCTACCTAGGGATGACGGATACGGATACCATCCCGCCAACGGAGGTAGGAAATTACCAAAGAGATCTGGGCAGGAGGAGATCAAAGACACGGTGAAGCCAACATCCTAGGGCAGTAAACCCTAAACAATCCTTGTCTTTCTAGTAGGGGGTTGGGACGACGGGCCAGCACCACATCGTCCATATAAAAACTACGAAAAGGTAAAATGCCTAATCATGAGAAAACGGAAGGCAACCATAGACGAACTAAGCAATTGAAATGGTTAATGAATATTGGAATATGGAATACAAAAGGTCTTGGAAGCAAGGTAAAAGTTGGTAATTAAGGATCAAGATTTAAATATGGATATTGGAAGTTAAATCTGGCGTGGGGCACTACTGAATTGGAAGAAGCGAAGCAAAAGGAGTAAATGGAAGGAATTATTTCCTTCTCTTTTAAACAGCACGTTACAAAAAATCTGAGCAAATTCTGCAATGTTTCAGAGCAGCAGATATTTTTCCGTACGATAAAAATCAGGTCATGAAGAAATTACCAAACGTGGACAAAGACAGTTCGTCTTCGTGGACGGATTTTTTCGTTGCACTTCACTAGGAATCTAGATTTGCCAAAAATTGTGCTAAGAGAACGTTTAAACGTCGCTACCCGAAAAATATTTCTAGCACAAGTACTGATGAAGAGGGCCATGATAGACATAACCCAGGAGTTGTGGAAGCATAGAGTGGCCAGGTTATGAAGGTCTCGCAAGTGAGGAGGACCCAATTACCATTTCACTGGATATATGATGTGGATGGCCATATTTACTTCGAACTTTTAAAAACCTGGCAGTGTCTTTTCTTCCTTTTTGCATATTTTTGAGTGTGTGTGTGTGTGTGTGTGTTTTATATTATATATATATATATATATAAAATGTATCGCGTCACGTCCCTCCAAACACTGAGGGCGACATGAGACAATGGTAATGACTGATGAAACCTTTTAGAATTTTTTTTCGTGAGATTTAATAACTTATGTAGAAACTGGAGCAACCATAATTCACGACAAAAGTAGATACACAAAATTCTATCAAAAAAAGTTCCAAATATGTCTCAATTCATCCTGTTTTTACGTACCGCTGAGTTTTAAGAGCATATTTGGCTCTATTGGCCACGAGATTTTTGAAGGCATTTTTTTAGAAATTTCTGAAAGTGTTGAGGCTTCATGTAAAGTACCCCCAAAATCAAATATTTTCAAATTAGTTCGGCCAGATCGATCGAGGAATTTGGAGAAAATCGTCTGCTCAGTTTTGGCGTTGGTGTTGTTAACGAGCGCAGTTTTACCGTGAATCAAAGTCTCAATATCAAGGACACACACGTGGATTCAACCAAAAGAATTAAAGTAATTTGTCATAAATAGCTGCACGAATTATCCACTTTTTTGCAGGCAGGATTTCACAATACGAGTTTTCTTTGAAAAAATTTACCAATTTTTGCTTCAGCTTTGCAGTCCTCTTTACAATTAAGTACGAAGTCGAGAAAGTAATATCGAAGAAATGAGATAAAAGTGTTAGTTTACGTTGACAATGAAAATGCAGGAAACACATTCTTAATAAATGATGGGTTACAGAATAAGCCGTAACGCAAAGTTTTGTAGGATTACTTTAAGTATTGTAAATCTTTCAAATTAGAATGGCCTTGTGCGATCGAAATTTTATTCAATTTTCGTTGTAAAATAGCATTCCGTAACATTTTGTACACAATAGTTGTTTCTCCCACCATCGAAAGTGTAATAAATAACGCGCTTATGGTATTCAAGAGAAACGCTTGTGTAATGAACGTTGTAGATTCGGTGATTCCTCCCACATTCGTTATCCATTTTGCCATTTGCCTGCAGACTCAGAAGGGTACATCCCAACAACAGGTCTAAGTATGGGTATCATTGATCTGGATTATGGCAGTTCCGATTCTAGCTATCTCTGACATATCTCTCATCACGCTGCTCGTCATCGAGAACGATCGGAACTGGGTGCCTTTGTCCGGCTACACCCAAATAACAGAAGTTAAGGGAAGTCTAAGGTTTGGAACATGGTCTGGTGAAAGTGCCCTGTTTATCTTTTGCTGCACCTTGAGTACTTAAGTTACTCCTTCCCATTTTATAATCTTCCATGGAATTGAATGAAAACCCATGGAAATCCTAATGACTCCAACTGCTGCAAAGGTTAGAAATAGGATGAGTGGGCATCTGTACGTCGAGCCCAACTATTTCAAACAGTTTGGTGAAAGCGAAGCAAAGATGACAAATTGACAAATCAAAAATAACAAATTATAATACAATAAATATTTTAAACAATTTGACTGATGATTTACATTTTTGGGTAGTTTGCTCTCACCCTCTACCTTGCAGCAGTTATGAAATTATAGGTCTTGTTTCTTCTGAAAATTCAGTGTGCAGAAAGATCCCCCCCCCCTCTCCCCGCACTTCTATTAATGTTAATCTCCTCTGTTTAGTTACTCCCATCTCCGTTTGGCACACTGAAGGAAACAATACACTCTAGAGTGATTTACACAGCACGTTCACTAAGTGAACAAAATTGTAGGCTTGATTAAAAAATTCAAAATATTTATTCTTACATTGAGAATATTTAAATGTTTTTTTTTTTTTTTCTTTTCACATACATAACATTTGATGGAACAAAATAATGAATGTATGTACATAAAAACCAGTCTTCATACACGGGTTGATGGAATGCTTTTGATGAAATATTGAAATGAAACCAAAGATAAAATTTCCACGTAATGAATGTCCAAAATATAGGCAAAACTTCTATTATATTACAAAGTGTTTTGCCTTACAAACTAGACAATGTTTACTATTTACTTAAATACTGAAACAATGTCTCAACTACATAAAATAATACCTCAGTACAGCTCACTGATGTTACGAAGAACAAAATACAAACTGAAGACAAATAAATAATAACATAATTGCTTGTATTTTCACAAAAATAATAAGGAATAAAGATGCCATAACAATTTATTATGGCATAATAATGATGTTGATGGTGGTGACAATGATAAATAACTTAAAGCTAGATTCATTCTTCTATGTACAATAATAAACAAACTGTACAAATGTAATAACACTCTTCAGAAACACGCATGAATAAAGATAACTTACATTACGTGACAAGAACAACATGCATTTTCAAGTCTTTTATAACAAAGAATTTTGTATAACCAATTACAAACTCCTATAATAATATGTCAAGAGATGTAATTTTCTGATATACAAAGAACTAGATTTGAACAGAGGAATCTCCCTAATTATACTATATAAATTATTCAACTCTAGTTTGAAAATACCATGTCGACTGAATGTGCTAGTAATGCAAAGGAACCCACTGAATCTGAATTACAAAAATGATAAGTTAATACTACTCAATTCAGTGTTTTCACTGATTAAAAAAATACATTAAAAATTACAACTATCTTATTACAATTTACAATGTCTTCACCATATAAATACACAAACAGGCACACACTAGTATGCTTCACAGTGCATATTTCATTAATGATACAAACAAAAATAGTGAAAATGATTTAACACCACAAAACAAGTATGAGTAAGTACTAATTTTGGTGTCAATGTTCTTATATTAACATTTAATTGTCAATTAAATATATTCTATGTACAACACAAATTCACATTTAGGTTGTGTTTTACCTATCTCCAGACTCCAGGCTTCTGTTTATATAACAAAATTGAGAACCTCACCAATTAGTGAAACAGTAAAACAAAACACTGCAATTATGAAAATCACAATAATAAATTTTCTACCTATTAGCAAAAATGCATGCCATTCTTGTCTTTTACATCCTTACAAGCACACTTCATCTCTATTTACACTTCAGATCCCAACACAATCTTAAAGCATTAGCACCTAGCAATTATAGCTTAGAAAATTGCTTTTCCTCTGCATTACCTTTTAGAGACAATAGTCATGGTCTAATGAAAATATCAGAGATGTTGTTTCATAGTCTCTCAATTCAAAAGTATATTCCTGTCAAACCTTCCATTGAGTTTTAAGATCTTTCACTACAACAATAGGCTTCAAATTGAAGATCTGAGACATAGTCTCAACATTCACTTGCACATGCACACCACCATAATTAACAGTAGTTCTAATTTTCTTCCAGTCTAGAGGAGAAACTTTCTGTCCATAATACGAAAACTCTTCCAACAATGGAGGTGAATCAGCACGTGAACTGCCCGACTCTGATGATGCAAGCAATTCTTCTTGCTTGGAATTACGATATGGAGATGGATTTGTTGATTTCCGAGCAACAGAGAAAATTCTTTGCTTCATACTTGTAGACTTTCGAGCAAACCCAAAAATCATTTGCTTCTTCCGTGGAACATCCAACTCTTCAGGGGAAACTATTTTTTCTCTCGATGCACTCTCAGGATATTGTGAAGCATCTACTTCTTCTTCAATACTAATGACCTGAGCTTTCAAACTAGATAAATCATCTTTCACAGATATAATTTTTGGAGGTAGATTCAAATGCATAACTGTATTATGAGTACGAACTTGGAGGGGTAATTCAAATAAACGACCACAGTATCCACACTTAAAAGGTTTAGAATGCTTTCGCAAATGTTCACACATTTCCTCAAATGAAGACGCTTTGAAACTACACTTTGGACATTTGAAGAAAGTTTTGATTTTTGTGTTAGAGGATTCCAAGGAATTAGTTATATTTTCGACAGAGAATTTCTGTTCCAAGTGCGAATGATACATAGTATGATGAAAATTCATTTTTCCTTCAGAAGAACATGTTTCAGAACACCAACCACAGATGTATTTCACAAGACTTTCTTTAGAGGTAGATTTCTTTTCAGGGACACCTGACAATGGTGAGTCATTACTAGGCAATGCCGAATTAGCAGGCCTTGCGCTTTCCCCAGTGGAAGGTAAATTTGTATCCGAAACTTCTGCTGGAAGCATTGAGGTCTGCACCATATATCGGAATTCTTTTCCAGGATGAGTAGTTTCAAAATGTTTCCGAAGTGATATTGACGCCAAAGTTACCAATTTACATTCTGCACATTCATACTGGGTAACAACTTTAAATATTTTCACACTTTTATCTGGATGAACTGCATTGTGATGAACAAGGAGAGCTTGATAAGTGCCTTTCTTATTACAGTATGAACAGGTGAACACCGTCCATTTCCTTTTACGTGCAGTTTCTCGGCCTTTAAGAAGTTCATTCAAATTTACTTCCTTATATCTAAAAGGCAAAATATTTTTGGACACACCAGTTGCTGTCACTCTTTCTTTGTGCACCTTCTCCCAATGTTGATGAATAATTCCTAACGAGGTTGCTCGAAGAGGGCAATAAAAACAACGATACACTTTCCTGTCTTCTGTAGGAATTTCCTCTGGTTTACTGCCAGTACTCTCTTGAACACTGACAGTACTCTCTATTGAAGTATCCACAAGGTCAGAACTACTTTTATCAGCATTTTCTGATGTGTCAATTTTATTTGAGGACACACCAGTATGGTACATCGATTTTCGGGTTCTTTGCAAAGGCTTAATTTCAGGTGTACTTGGCAGCTGTTTTTGAATTACCCGTACTTTCTTAGAAGGATGTATTTTCGCTGTATGTTTCTTAATTTCGTATTCACGAACAGCTTCAAAATCACAATGACCACATTTTAAAGGTTTTTCAACCCAATGCCTCATTTCATGGCTTCGAAGGTCACTAGCACTTTTACATCGATATTCACAATGTGCACACTTCCTAGCAATTTCATCTATAACAATAATATCATCTGCCTCTTCAGAAGTTCCTTTATCTCCAACTAAATTAGAAGAATCACATGAAACTGTAGATAGCTTATAGGCAGAAGCTGAGTCTGAGGATGGTAATACAGAGGTGACAGAGTGGGAAGATGCTTGTATAACAGAAGAATTTGTAACCTTGACAGGTATTTGATTGGAGGAAGATGCAACATGAGAAGCAGCAACAGCTGCCTCAGCTGGAATTGTGGAACTTGAATTTGAAGACGTAACAGTTTTTGAAAGAAGAGATTGACCAGACGCTGTTTGGTTCTTTTTAGATTCTTCACTTTTGGGTTTGATGCCATACTCTTTTTCCCAAAATTCATCGTCAAGTTTAATGCCAGAAGCAGTTCTATTGTAATTGACGATCTCTGGTTGACCAGGATGATGAAACTTACAATGATGCTTAATGGCCATTACAGAAAAAGCAGTTCGATCACAATATCCACATGTGTAACTGAAACACAAGAAAAAAAATTAATCCTGAATTTTTAACAGCACCATGAAATTTAATTACTTTCTTTGAAAACGTTCAAACAGAAAAATTATGTAATTTAAAATTTCAATCATCTGATAACAAAGTCAAAGTTACATTCAGAAATGAAATTGACCAACAAGGGGCATGTTTCCAAGTACTTCCATTCTTATTTTTTTCCCGAAAGCTTAATTGATTCTAATGGTGGCAATTTTGCAATAATACATACACAACATTTTTTCTTTTAAACTGTTTGTACAGGGCTTCAATGGAAGCTTGGGGAGAAACAATAAACTAAATCTCAAATATGGCAGTAATGAATTATTGGGAAAAAATTTTTTTTTTAACTTTCTCTATTAGTACAATGTCTTTATAGTACTTTGTAAATGTATCAAGAATTAGTAGTCGGACTGATGTACTGGTATTTAATATGCGAACGGAAAATTTCAAATGAGTCACCTGAAAACTCAAAAACAAGTTTTTGAGTTATGCAAGTGTTGCAGTGTGAGTAATATCACGGAAGTGGCATTTTCCTTTAAAACTCGAATTTTAAAAAAATACATAAATTAATAAAAATTATGTATTTTTTTTCTAATGTTTCAGGCATCATTAATATTTTCTTTAGAAATATATTTCATCATTTAATGCATCTGTAGGCACAAAAACTTCAAATGATCTTTTAATAAACTCCAAAAATCTTAATACTTTGACATTTTGGTAAAGCCAAAAAAGCATTTTCAGAAACATTCTAAAGAATTTTGTCTCAAAAACTTCCAATTTTTTTAAAAAAAAAATTTCATAATAAGAAAGTTATGCTCTTCTTCAATGTTCTAAAAGATCTATTTTGATTTAACTATTAGAAGTCTCAAAAACATCAAAAAATATTTTTAAAATAAAGCACAAGTGTTCTATAATATTTTGTATTTAGTCTGTGAATTTTAAGGTAAATATTTACTTATGAGTGTGGGAGCTGAATTATTTAAAGAAACTCCAAAATCTTGTCACCATAATGAACAACTTAATGTTCCCACTCAATGTTATCCAGAACTAATTCAGCTTTCATTAAGGAATGATTGCTCAAACCTGTATACTCTACAAGGAATTTCTATATGAAATTGACATTTGATGATGTAAGAAACAGGCCGCGAGTTTGATAGCTGTGCTACAGGTAGCATTGAAAGACAAAATAAGAAACAAAGAAATATATGGAAAATACTACAAAGAATTTGGTTACTGAAATAGAGAAATATCAGGCAAAATAGCAAGAACATATTAAAAGAATGCAACAAAGTGGACTTACAAAAATGGTAATTAACTTCAGATCGAAAAAAAATAGAGATCCCGTGAGACCAATGACAAGGTGAGAGGACCAGGAACACCTTAACCAGTGTTAGAGGAATACTAGAAACCAGGAATATCTCACAGGACCTAAATATTACTCATGATGATGACTAGGGGGCGGATTTTGATGACCCAAAACATTGCCAAAAATTATCAATAAAATGCTTTAAAAAGTCCCTAAAAACAAAGGAAATGACATAACTAATTTGACCAAAACTACTTCAGATGAATAACTAAAGCTGTTTGATATGTTCTTGATGTGAATGAGGATTCTTCCTTTTGTTCACGTCACCTCAGCTTGCAAACTTACGGATTGGACTGTCCTTTAAAAGAAAATATCTGCCTTTATTTATTGCAAAATCAGCCGAATGGTAATGGCACCAAGAAATGTCACAGAAACCTTAGATTACATAGTACTCTTAATGGCTGACATTGTAACTCATAAATATTGTTTAAAGCAATTACATTTAAAATGATGTTAAAAATCGATGAAATCAGCAAAAAATGCAGTAAAAATGACTAAAAAGGTAAAAAATGGCATAATTCGAAATCAATGAAAAATACAAACTTAAAAAATATGTCATTTCATTTCTTCATAACATTAACTAAAAAAAAGACCTTTCATGAAAATCCACCCCCTAATGATTATTATTATTATTATTATTATTATTATTATTATTAAGAAATGGACATATTGTTGTAGTTTAAGGCAGTTTGGTGACAATAGTTTTGCAAGAAATTGTGACAAGAATGTGTGGGTCCATTTAGCAACTTATACTACTAATATTTCAGCATTCTCCACTTTTAAAACAATAGCTTCATTTAGTAATGCACTTCAAACGTTTATGACCAACCATACTATAGAGTGATGGTACTCGGAAGAAGTGAAACTTTTAAAAAGTTACAGGTCCTTATGTTCTCACTTTGCAGATTAATGCATTAGAATTATAACTATGAAAACTCAAACTGTTTTAAAAGAAAAGGTTGCATTATTTCAGAGTCACACATGATAACATTATTATGGATCACATGCTATTTTTGTTCTATCTTTGTCTGCAAAATTATCTATTTCTTTGTTTTAATCTGCCTCTGAAGTAATTCCTTTTCTAGCAGCAGCCCATTTATAGGGTTTTGTGTTGATAGTGTCTAATAGATTGTGCAAGAGTCACCATCCCTAAGTGTCTTGTATATAGGGGAAAATATAACTTTAAAGTTCAATTATTATTACAAATGATAATGTAAAGGATGTGCTGTTGTACCACCATAAGTTTTAAAAACAAAAATTATGTGTTGCAACAGAAAAATGTTAAATCAACTGTGATATTATGTACACTCTAAATACTTTGAATTCACTACGATATCAAATTTTCAATCATTAAAGCATGCTCAAGTACAATATCTCTAACTCACCATCCAAGGCGAAGATGTACTAAACGAACATGTAATTTTAAACCCTTCACAACAGAAAATGCAGATTTACAATCTTTGCATTTAAATTTCTTCAGCACTTTCTCTTTTTCTGGTAATCTTGGAAGGTTGGGGGCAATACCTGTTAAACAGATACAGAAATATTCAGCAAAATGATCTGTGTTTAAATAACTCTTCTTAAATACTCAAAACAATTACCTTCCAAAACCGCATTTTCTCTACATAAATCATCATGATTATCTTTAATTTCATAATCCAGTTCATGTGATAAGCTGCTCTTCTTCAATTCTTTTTCCTCATCACCTTCCAAATCACTTTTAACTATATCAACAAATTTACGTTTTTGGGCATTTTGTCTCATGGAAGTTAAAGAAATATCTTCTGATTCTCCTTTATCATCTCTAGATTCAATTCCTTTTACTGGTGACCCAAATTTACTATTTGGTGATGAATTTGTTGATTTTATCAGAGATACAGTTCCAACAGATGCAGGTGCAGAAACAGGGTTGACTTTGACTTTGGTGGTAGGTAATGCAGGTTTGATAGTTCCCTCAGGAATACCTTTCATGCTATTATGTTGTTTACTTAAAAGTCGCTCCACCTAATCAAATGAAAACAAACAAAATTGATACCACAAATGTTAAATCTGAGGTATGAAACTTTGACATACAAGTTGGTGCAATAGTCATTCATGGAGACAATGTTAAAGAACACATTATTTACCCGTATTTCTTTCCCATAATTTACTTGATGACAAGACTGGACTGATGTTATTGTCATACAGTGTTTCCTTTAATGTTGTTTAACCAAGGCACAAATTTAAGAGGTCTGCATGTAATTAAAGATTAAATAAGTGCTGGGTTCTATTTTACAGAACGAATCATTCCTCTGATACCAACTAATCAGTCAAATAACTTCTAATTTGTCATAAAAAAAGACACTGTGCATACCCCCCTTCCCAAAAATCACAACTGTACTGTTGAAATGCATAATCACCAGCAAAAGATGAATAGAGCGAAAATCTAAAACTACAGCAGTTTCTTCATTAATAAGATAGAGATGTATGTTGGCATAACTAAAAGAATGTGTACTCTGTACCCATTGAGAGTGCAAAATATACATTATTTTTCTGTACAACCTCTTCGTTATAAAACAATAAAATACAATGAAAGGAAAAATTAAATATATGTAAGCATAATATAGCCAAATTGATAGACATACCCACAATTCAACGTCATCATCTGGTTGGAGAGCAACAATATTTTCAAGTTTACCTTCTTTCTCATGAACTTTAGAATGTTTCTGGACATGATGCTTATTGCAAGAGGTCAAATTACAATGCCCACACATCCACCTGAAAATGAAAGTAAATTGCTTACTATCTGCCAAGGTACGTAAAGTGTAGGATAGTTCCTAGTGAAAAGTCATTTTTCAAAATTTTGCAAGGCAACTACCAAATCACTAAAATGCCACCTTAAACATAAATGAGTTGAGCAAGAAAACAATATACCATTTTAAATGAATTTATCATTTAATAATCAACTAATAATCCTAAATATATCTAATGTAGCATGCATTTATGTTGTGACAGCTTGATGCTTTTGGCAAGTATGTAAGTATTTCCAAGCACAGATGCTAGTAGGCGTGTCAGCGCATAATGCACAAAGTATTTATTTGTGCAAGAAGGGATACAATATGCTTGAATGTATGTATAATATATAATACACCACACATGTGATAGAGTTAACTCAGTTGGTATGTTAGTAAAATTGAGCAAATATTTGCAACGGAAAGTGTGAGAATAATCGTGTGTACACACACTCATGCAAGTTCAATGAGTTTGAATGCATGTGTATGTGTGTGCGCACATGTGCATGTGTTGCATGCATGTGTGTGCACGTTTGTGTAAGTGAACATGTGTACGTGAGTGTGTGTGTGAGAGTACGTGTGCGAGTGAGTGCGTGAGCGAGCGAGTGAGTACGTGCGTAAGCGACCGAGTGCGTGCGTGAGCGACCGAGTGCGTGTGCGAGCGAGCGTGTGCGAGCGAGTACCTGTGCGTGTGCGAGCGAGTACCTGTGCGTGTGCGAGCGAGTACCTGTGCGTGTGCGAGCGAGTACATGTGCGTGTGCGAGCGAGTACATGTGCGTGTGCGAGCGAGTACCTGTGCGCGTGAGTACTTGTGCGTGCGCGAGCGAGTGAGTGCGTGTGCGCGTGCGAGTACGTGCGCGCGTGCGAGCGAGTACGTGCGCGCGTGCGAGCGAGTACGTGCGCGCGTGCGAGAGAGTACGTGCGCGCGTGTGAGAGAGTACGTGCGCGCGTGTGAGAGAGTACGTGTACGTGTGCGCGTGAGCGAGTACGTGAGCGTGTGAGTGAGTACGTGTGCGCGTGTGAGTGAGTACGTGTGCGCGAGTGAGTACGTGTGCGCGTGTGAGTACGTGTGCTTCGGGTGAGTGAGTACGTGTGCGTGTGAGTGAGTACGTGTGCTTTAGATGTGTAGATAATTATCTGTCTACACATCTGAACATTTAGGAAATGAATACAATTGCTTACTGTGTTTGTAAATATCTTAAAACGTGCTATTTCAGTATTTTGCTTCTTAATAGTTCACAAATTCAACTTACTTGACATAATTAAGCTCCCGGTAAAGGTGATCTTTCATATCTTGTTTGAACCTAGTTTTATATTTATTGCATAATGTACAGAAAAACATATTTCCCAAAATGGGTTTTCCATATGGAGCAAACTTTTGTTCCAATTGATCTGATTCTTCTGGTTCTGGAGATGGTGCTCGGGAACTTGTTGGAGTCTGAGTCAACTCCTTAACTTTAGGTGGTTTTTTGTTGGACTGGGATTCATCCAACTTTTGCAAATGCATACGTGTTTCTTCCTCATCTTCCAAAAGAACACCACGAATATGCCTAATGCGCACCATATTTCTCAGCCATAGAGGGGTTGTATCAAATCTTTTTGAAGGCAATTCAGCAATAGAGGTGGTAGTCGTGGAGCTGTTACTTTGAGAGGCTGATGGTGAATCAAGAGAATCACCATCAATGCGCTGACAAACTGTTATAAGATCTAATTCCAAACCCGGATGACGAGAGTAGAAGTGAGACTCACAATTGGGTTTTGATGAAGATCTAAATGTACACACATTACATTTGTACTGACTTTTAATGTTATGAGCAGCGGCAGTGTGTTCATATACTTCAGCTCGTGTAGCATATTGTGCCTTGCACAAACCACACATCCAAAAGCCTGTATTTGGTTGAGAGTTCCCTTCACCTTCAGTACATGGTGTGTCCAATTTTGATGTAGTTGGAACTTCTCCTTCCTCCCTCACAACCTGAACAAATGGTCTTTTCTCTGGATGTTTGTCAGATAAATGACGTTCTACAATGTGCCTCTGAAAATGAAAGTATGTACAATGAGTACACTTGTACAATTTGTTGTCATGCATTTTCAAATGTGCTCCCATTCGGTCAATAGATATTGCCAATCCATTAAGATCTTTCTGCATAGATTCAGGACAATGAGGGCATCGATATGATATTTCATCACAATGCAAAGCCCGCATGTGGTAACGTAACATAGTTTCATCACATGTTCGATAATTACAACCAAGAGATCCACACACATAGCGTTCATGTTCTGGAACAAATTTTGGAAGAGTTATTTGTTCTGGAATTCCTCCTGAACATGCACTTGAAATTGGTTTGCCTCCCATACGTCCAAGAGGATGTGAACTGGCAGCAAGATTTGTCATTTTATCAAACATCATTTCTTTTTTCTCTAAGTGTGGCACAGGGTTAACAGGATCATTCATAGGTATTTCATCAGGGTTCATAGTTTTATTATTGTGGAAATTTAGATGTCGACGTATATTGCTCACAACTTTTGAACGGAAGTTGCAAACATTGCATGTAAGTGGATGGTATGATATGCATTTCATTGGTAAAAAATTCACTTCATCAGGGTTGAAAATACGTTTGTTACGAAAATGTGGCACTACTTTTGGTCTTGTTTTGTCCTGGAACAATAATAATCTATAAACACCAGTCACTGGAATTAAAACAAAAACTTAACTGCAAAATGATTACATACCTTTGAACAAACAACAAAAAGATCTGATTCAGGATTGGTGTTTTGTTGATTTACTGGAAGAACAATAGAATTGTAAATACGGTGTTTTTGTTTAAGGTGTTTAATAACTTGTTGAGGAAGAGGAGCTCGAAATTTGCATAAAAAACAATTGTATCGACATGTCCCATGGTGTTTCAAATGTTCCATAAATGGTGCAATCTGTAGAAGACAAGAACAAATCAATTGCCATTCTTGTATTCCACAACACTAACAATAGTTCATATAATGTGAAGTTCTTACCTGTTTAAACGGTCGTTGGCAATGTACACATGTGAGACCAGCAGAATCCCTTGACAAGTCACAAAGAAGCAAATGATCACGCAACTGGTTAGATGTACTTGCTGCATAGGTGCAAGTAATATTACCACATCGATACAGACGTTCACCAGATGCTCCAGTCTTTTCTAGTTCCTCAGGAGTAATTAAACTCTGGGCCAAGATATCAGGATCAATGAAATTTTTGCAGGCTGAATCTCCTTTTGATCTCTCTGTGCTATTATGTTTCTTCAGCTGCTGCTGCTCTTGTTCTAATTGTGGTTGTTGTTGTTGTTGTTGTTGCTGCTGCTGTTGTGGTTGTGGTTGTTGTTGTGGTTGTTGTTGTTGTTGTTGTTGTTGCTGCTGCTGGAGCTCTGACTCTTGTTTGTGCTGCTGTTGATGTTCAAACAGTTGTTGCTGAACCTCTTGATCCTGCTGTTGTTTCTGTTCTTGATCCTTTTCAAAAGTAGGTAACTCTGTGCCACATGCATTATCTAGAGAAACTAAAATATTATTGGATGAACCTTCCCCTGAATTCAAATGTACTTTTTCTTCTGGGGGGTCTGGTGCTAAAGGATCAACAGCAGATTCAATTCGGGCTTTTGTTTCTGGATTTCTATGCATTAGAGTTACAACTGGCTCATAATTTGGATCAGATTCTGACAATGGAATTCCAAAGTCAATTTTTTTTCTCTTGGGAGGGACAACTTCTTCATCACTGCCAATGAATATTACATCACTGTCAGAATCATCAATCTCTGGTGTTTTAGAATGAGAAGTAGAAGGCACTTTATTTCCTTCCCCAGCAGGTGGTTCAGAATAATTATCATCATCATCCTCATCCATATCTGATGAATCAATAACTATTACCTCATGATTATCACTCTTATTCAGAGAGGACTGGTTGATCAATGCTTTATTTGACTCTAAAGGATCAATATTAAGATCATTTTTTGCAGAATCAGTAGAATCACTCATTTTATTTGGCATAATTTCAAAATCTGAATCCCCAACAATATTCTCAACTTGGTCAGCAGTATCAATAACTGTAGAGTCTGTGCTGGTAATTTGCTCCAATGCATCAACAGATGCAAAACTAATGCTTCCACTGGTTTTACATGGTTCTTCAGGAAGTACTGACATATTACTATACTCGCAACTTTGAGAATCATCTTTGGCAACAAAGAAACTATTTTTAGGTGCAGGTAGAACACATATTGCATTCACTCCCAATGGTGTTGGTAATAGCAAACTACTATCGGAAGTGTTAATGGATGGGTTTTCATCAGCAAAAGCTTTGTAACTTTTCCAGAATTCAACACTAGTCTCTGCATATTCTGTTGAAGGAACAGGAGGAAACAGCAAACTTTCCTCACGGTGATCAACATCAAGATCAATGGTTTTCAAAAAATCAAGAGATCTTTCCTCTTCTGAACCCATAGCAGGCTGAAAAGAAGACCACATGCAATATAAGATTCAAATTTTTAAAGTAGCACAAAATGCTTCTAATACCATTTTAATGTAGGAATTGCCAAGCGCTCACCATGTTTGGATCACTATCCCTCATTGTTACAATAGCTTTTTGATTAGGATGAAAATTACATAAATGATGTTGCATGTCTTCTTTTGTGTCCGACCCATGCAAGCAAAAGTGGCACTGATAATAATGAAAGCAATGCAACTTATAATGCTAAAAAAAATTAATATCAATTAGTGTTATAACATTAACAGAAATAGCAATATAGCGAGAAATTTTAATATACCAATACAAACCATAAGAAGTTTTTCAGGTTTGACGTACTGACCATCGCACATATGACAAAAATAGCAAGTCATATTTGCATGTGCATTTTCCAAATGTCTCCAAAAAGCTGCAGGGTTATAAAAATGCATCCCGCAATTACCTTTAAAAGAATATACAATGATTTTAAATTAAACCTGATCAGTATAAATAAGGAAATAAGGTTGTGAAAACAAAAGAAAATACACATACCTTGAACACACACATATGGTAATACAACTTCTTTTCGAGCAGGATGCTGATTTACTGGAGGTAATATCTGTGATATTTTACGGCAAAGCAAGACTGTAATCCTCATGTCCGTATGATTTGTATTCTATAGAATCAGATTAAAGAGATTGAATAAACATGAAACAATCACTTGTCTGTTTCCTCAATTTCAAAAATAAAAGTACTTCTGAACTTATAAGAGAAGACACAATTGACTTTCATTCGAACACCTGAATTAATGAAAACTCACTTGAAAGTACATATCACAATTATGTTCTCATGTTTCGATATAGTCTTACAATCACTCATTCATTCCATGTAAAACATGAACCAGTACAAATCAAGTAAATCAGTAAAGTACAAATCAAAATCCAAATAGTTTCATAAAAAGAGTTCTAGCAATTTTGTTTTCTAGACCGAAGTCCTTCACCAGATTCCTAAACCTTACTTTTTGCTGAATTTACAAAATGAATCTCTCCAACTAAAATTTCAAAACATTTTTACTAAAATTTCTTGCAAAATGACAAAATATTTATATTAGAAGTTGCTATTACAAATTGTTGGAGGTAAAAGGTAGAACTTGTCTCCTCAGTAATGCTTCAATTAGATTTACCCCAAAAATAAATCAAAAAAACTGAATACACAAAATAAATCTTTACACTGAACAGAACATTCTTCCACTCTTTAACTTGTCATTCACACATGCCTTATTTCATCCTCCTTAAACATGAATTCAAAATTCAAACACTAACCTGATGCAAAACCACATATGAATAGGCAATTGCTCTGAAAAAACAGTAAGCACATTGATAGAGGCATTGCCCATGCTCTTCTTGCACATGTGAATTCAAACTTTTAGGGGTGCTATGAAGAGTACAGCAGTATGCACATTGCGGCCAAGCCCCAGCCTCTATTTTCCTCATTATTGCCACATCAGAATCTTCAGATGTTTGTCCTGGGCAATCTACATCACAAGAGCATTACTAAATTTAATAAATCATTACCGAAACTTCTTTCAGCATTCACACTTTTAATGCCAAATTTAAATTTATTCTTGCCATAAACTTACCATTTCCTGTCCCTCCTTCACTTCTCTCAGAATTATCAGGCTTCAATTTTTGGAATAAATAAACATGCTTCCAGCAATGCTCTTCAAAATACTTAGGAGACTCTGATGTGAACGTACAATGCTTTGCCATGCACTTGAATAGCTGACGAAGTTTATCATGTATTAACATTCTTTGGTAAGCTGGTGTGCTTTTCGATGCCTTGGCTTGTTCAAAGGCTTTGCAAAGTTTATGTGAAAGTATTTTTCTTGTACTCTTCAGTGAAGGCCTCTGTTGCTTCCGACGCTTATAAGCAAAATATGAAGTTCTGGCACAACTATCACCAACAAACCTAACAACTGTATTGTCTGGTGTCAGAGAACTTACAGCCCCAGAATAGGATTTTTTCAAAAGGGATAGTGGTGTATATGCAACTGATGTTGAAACAGGAGGAAGTTCAATGCCAGATCCCAGAGAACTGGAAGTAACAATGCTGGGAGGAAGAACAACAGCTGAGGATGTTGATTTCCCAGGACTAGTAATAATGAATGTTGAAGTTGGCTTTGGAAGAATGTTGGGCAATGTTTTATTGCCACATAATATCATTTTCTTCTTAGTATTAGAAGATACAAATTGAACTGGAGCAGCAGCAACAGACGGACTCTCTTTGGGAACAACTACACGTGTTCCAGGACGAATAAGTTGAGCCAGATTTACTAGAGGCTGAGGGATGTTCGTAGACGGCAGTGTACTTGGAACCACAGCAATAGTTCCTCTTGTTGCTGGAGCCACAGGAATTAATTGAAGCTGTAAATTTCACAAAGAATCAATAAACATTGCTTTTATTACATGCAAAAAAAAATTAACTAAATATGTAATTTAAACCTATGTGTAATTCAATTTAAAGGATATCAATTGTGGTATTTACAGTTCAGATTTATTTCATCACGACATCAATGACCTGAATCAAACTTACGCATTGGCCTCAAAAAACAATTGTCAATAAATAAAAATAAAAAAAATTTAATGTTTTAAATATCATTTTTGGCATAGAAATACACTGAAAATTGTCAACACGCTTAAGACTTATTGTAAATACTAAATGTCAAATTTTCACACTTGAAAACGTGCAAGCAAAACAAGTCAACTTGATCAAAAAATTGTCCATAATTTGCACAGCAAAGTCAAAGATGGAGCAATAGTTTTAAAAGCCAAAACTTTCAAAAGTTTGTGTACAATGCAACTGTAGTAAAAAAATTGTCCTTTCATTTGTAAAAATGTGTAAAATTTAAGCGCAGTTTCAGTTAGTAAAAGGATACATTAATCAGTAAAAAGTGTGATTACGAACACAAGGAAATTAAGCAAAATCTTTCCCAAGAATAAACAAGTGGGTATGTGTTCAGAAACTTTTCCTTAGTGATATGAAATGCACAATTTGGATCTTATAATCAAAACTCAATGTGCTGATAGTGATAACTCTTCAGTCTACTGCAAAGTAGTCTGAATATACAATCTACTCACATTCTCGAATGTGAACAGATAAGGACACCAACATATTAAAATTATTTATTAGAATACTACCAAAGTATTTTATACGTTAAGTTCAATTAAATGAGCACTAACATCGGGGCTGGTTCCACATACCCCAGTGTACCTTACATACCGTATTTACCTGAATATTAAACAAGGTTTCTTCCTGAACATCTCATTCAAAAAATTCAGAATCATCTTATTTTCACAGAGTAAGCTTAGGTAATTAGGATTTGTTTTTATTCCAACTCAAAATCCAACATACCAATATTTTGCAAAGATGATAAATACCATGTGCATCTATACTTCATTATATTCATGAAGTTATTATTCGTATTCACTGAATTTGCCAAACGATCCACTCCAGTATTTCTGAATGTGCCGCTAAAGAGAGAATGATGTGAAAAGAAGAAAAGTGATTGCTGAAATTTTGTTATATGGAGGCCAGATCGACATGGCTGCACAAATTCGCCCTGGAGATTCAACTCCCTGGGAATGCAAATCTCCATTTTGCACACCATAATTATGATGATTAAAACGAACAAGAAAATTGCGATAGCTCAGGCAATAAGTTTTAACATTCTCATCAGCATGATAATTTTCTAGACAATTTGCAATTTGATTGGGGCTCAATAATAAGAATTAGCTGAAAATTTAAAGAATTCTCAGAGGAGCAACGCGAGACAATTTTCAGGAAATGTTGAATACATCATAGAAGCTTCGTGTAACTTTCCCCCAAAAAGTAAAATATTTTAATCGTCCTTGGAATAGCACAACTGTATCTTATGTCATACACGTTTATCACGTTTGAGTACTAAGGCTTCAAATCAGAGGAGTGACCAACCGAAGTGCAGAAGTAAATAATCAGTTTTTGATTTGTACTTCCCTTTTCTTCTTGGCAGGGAAAAAAGATATCCATATAGCAATTGCAGAATATGTTTTTTTGTAATCAAATACAACAAATTTAAATATTTCTGTAATTTTATCAATATTTCTATAGTACATTTGTTTGCATATTTCAGGGCACAATACTTGCATGAACTTCTCAGCTAAAATTATTAACATTTCTAATAATACCTGTTTCTTCACAGGTGATCCTGGAACTGCAACCAATTTTGGAGCATAAGCAACTACTGGCTGTTTAGACACATTACCAGGGCAGTGACCAATATCCACAAAGTTATTGCTTAATGGTGAATTTGAAGTCTCCGCAACAGGGCTGCTTTCGGAATCCGTTACACTGGGATCAAGGAACGCATTGTTGACCTACAAAAATAATATATGAATATTTTTTCACTTCTTGATGAGTTACCAGGGCAATAAACATTGGCCAATACAAATTATTCCTCAATATTAGTTCCTCAAAACAATTTCATGTACACTTTTATTCAACATCCAGGTTTGAAATCTTGTCTGTCACTTTCTTTTCTTTTCTTTTTTTTTAATTTTTTTTTTTTTTTAATTTTTTTTTTAATTTTTATTTTATATATTAGGAAGACTGCCACATTATATACAGTTCAATGGCAAGAAGCAATTTTCACTTAACTTTAGAAATATCAATGGGACAGTTATTCAAATTATATTTCAAAGAATATTATAATAATTCATAAATACTATCTGTCTATATTTAATCTATAATAAAACATTATTAGTGAAAATACTACTGTGTTAATCAATATTGTGTTGTTTCATTGTTTGTTTTTTTAATTTAATGCTGTTTGGCAAATTCTAATGTTTGCTTCCTTTGATGTGCTCAAAAGACTGACACGCAGTGATTAGGGCCAGCACCAATTATTGATCACGTAGAAATGGCAAGGAACTCATCCACACTACTTGGATTCGGCGAGCTGTTGCTACTCACTGAATAGCAAATGTGTGGAGCTGCGTTTTTTTAAAATATTCTAATGTTTTAATATTTTATTTAATGTTTTCTAATTTGACTTTCCTAGTTTCATCAATTTTATCTACATTAATTGCATCTGAATTTTGATTAATATACAATAACACAGGAAAAATTTAATAAATACTAAAGAATTAGGTTAACTTCACATCAAGATTCAAAACCTGATGTTTTCAAACATTTCAATGGTTTAATTAATGTTCACAAAACAAATTTTTAAAACAGTGAAATCTTGTTAATACATTTCCAATTACCACTTTTCTCTTGGACATAACCTTAGCATTACTTATTTTTAAATTATCAGTTCAAATAACATTAAATTACTCATATTCCTGAGTAACAATCCTAAACTGCATGATTAGAAGTATTGCTGTTACCTTAAGACATTACCACAGGTCAAAAATTGGAAATTTTAATCAAATATAGTTATTACAGCAAGGCACTTTGATTATCGAACAGAGGAATTGAAAACACATTATTGTTAATCGTGTAAAATAGAACATGATTAGCAATATACTTGGAAGTTATAATAATATGCTTAAACTTAGTTGTTTTTATTTGACATTTGCACATTTATGCAAATGTGAAAGGACAAGCTAGAAACAAGAAATATTTAACTGCCATATTAAAAAATATAATTTTTTTTAAAGTAATGCATGAAGTTGGAATAATCAGTAAAAAGGTACAATGTCTCAATCCTTTAGGGTAATCTTCACACACATGTCAAACACTTAAAGGAGTGTAGGTCATAATTTACAAAGGGAGAAAGAGAGAAGAAAAGAAAAAAAAAAAAAAGAGGGTGGGAAATGGTATGCACACTGCGGAAAGAAAAAATAAAAATTTGCGAATTGATAAGTATAAAAGATTCCCTCAGTCATGGCACAACAAAGAATTGGAACATGTACAGTACTTTTGAAGTTATCACAAAACCCAGACAGGCAAGAGTATAACAGAAAACAACATGATATAATACAAGACATTAACAAATGTAACATGACAAATTCATTTCAACTTGACACATAATAAGCACATAAGATAATAATTTTTAGTCAAAAGATATTAATGTAGTACTTCAGGTCATCATTCCAGATAATGTGACTAGTTGATTAGACAAATGTCACCAGTGAATGTCATCCCAAAATAAGTATCAAAGATCTTACATCCATAGATGGAATGACTAACGATATGGCCCAAGTCCACGAAAAAATACCTTCAATAACCAAAGAATGTTTACATTTAACAATTCAAAGATTCTGAATTCCTGCATTAACCAAGTAAGGTTATTAGACTCCTGAATATTTAAAATATTTTAGTTGGAAATACATGTAGCATTTCTGAAAATATTCTTTTTTGATAATTGTTCTCTACTTCAAGGATTTGGACATTATTCCAGTCCTTACACTTGTTGTAGACAATTCTGTGTATGTTATCTAGGCTATCCGGGACAAGCCATGTAACTGACATTTCAGCCAGCATATTGTGGCCTTCCTCAGAGTGTACCAGTCAGTACACTCTGAGAAAGGCCACAATATGCTCGCCGAATCGTTAGCCTCCATGTCAGTGACGCGACTCATCCCAGATAGCCTTGATAACACAAACTCTGGCTGCGGAAGCCTAAGCAACCAATTCTGTGTTTAGTAACGGCATTATCTTGGTCTATTGCTAACCTGATTTTTTTTTGATTTTTTTTTTTTTTATGCTCTTTGATTCTCTCCTTTAAAGCACATATGGTGGTACATGTTTAAGAGAAGAAACATCCCAGTTCCTTACAACAAATCTTGAAAATAACATTATGGTTCAGTTCAGAGGCCATAAGATCTTTTCTTTTCATCGATTTTATTTATTGGGAATCTTTTTTCTCCCCGTTTTCTAGATTATGACCTACACTTGTTTAAGTGCCTACGGGTGATTTCATTCAGAAACAAAACATACCGTTAATGATTTTATTTTAAGAATAATTTGTTTCTCATTGGCCCATTTATTAAATAATGAAAGGTTTTAGTAAGCCTTGTTGCTACCAACCTTTTCTGCATCAACGAAATTTTTTTTAAACAAACACATTGTGACTATTGTGACCAAGTTTTCTAATTTGTGTGATTTTGGCTTGGATTTGTTCAGTAATATTTTGTGTATATGCTATAAGTTAAATTTTTAAATAGTTTATGAAATTATTGGTTATTTTCAGCATTATTTAGATAATTGTTATCAGTTATTTTTGGCTTAAACTAAGTAGTTATTAATTAATGGGATTATCTTACATCATTTGTAAGAACCTTTATTTAGTTATCTTGGAAGAATTGACAATTAATAGTTGATATTTGCTACTTTCAGTTTTCATTTAATTAATACATATTGGTTAATTTTTATTACTAATTGTATTATTAGTAATTAAAGAAAATATCTATTGTTATTTAAAATTTTTTGAAGATATAGTTGTATTAATTATTTGTATTATATTTGCATCATATTTTAATTATTAATTTTAATTAACTATTTAAAGATTTTGTAAAATTGTTATTTAATTAATAGTTCATGGTTGTTAAAAGTTGTACTAATAAACAGATACTAGTACTTCATGCAATCAAATAGCTATGGCCAAGTTCATGAACTTGCACTGGACTGATTTATAACATTACAACATTTCACAGTTCATTGCAAAACTCAATCATTAACTTTTATATTAGTTAACAAAATGAAGCAGAAGAGCATAAAACATATGAAACCAAGTCATATTTGATATTGAGAATCGCAAAGTATTTGCAGTTAAGTGAAGTATTTTTTAAGTGCATAAGAATTACATTTTATAATTATATTTAATTGTTAAAATTTTTTTAAAAATATAAATTAAATTAACAATAAATATTGAATACAACTGTTTAACATTTTATGAATATATGGTTAAACATTGTACAATCATATATTTTCATCATCAAATAGATATGTATTTTCAGATTTGTGTTGAATCAATCAACTAAGTTCTTCACAAACAGCAGGATCAGTTGATAAGCCCAATAAAAGACTAGAAAACGAAAATGCTGAGTAACTGACATTGATAATTTTACAAAGGATGTCATTGACAATAAAATATATAATTATTTCCATAAAGGTTTCCTATACTTATTAATTTATTTTTGTAAATGGAAGTATTCAAATTATAGTTCTGAGCCAGTTTAAAATATTCATAACTGTATCCTAATGTAGAGAAACTGATTATTTCAGGGGGATCAGTAACCATTCAAGGAGACGACACTACATTTTTCTGGTTCCAAGTCATCATTAAAAAAACAATTTGAAGAATTTAGAATTTACTTGGGACATGATGACAAACATATTCACATAGTTGAAACAGAAGTTTTTGCATTCAAGAGAGAATGCTTTTTAAGAAGTTGCTTGAGAGAAGCAATAGAAAGACAAAATCAGTGAGAACCTCAAAACAGTTGTCTTTTGTACAAGATATCGATATACAGGTATGGTAACATCCTATTTACATTTTTCAAACTACTCTCATTTTGATTAATGTTTTCAATCAGTGTTTTTATGAATTGAATTAAGGTTTCTATTTTTCTTTTGTGCAAATTGCAATGTATAATAATTATAAAATATAATTTTTTAAGTCAATTGTAAAAATAATTGTTCGCTAGTTCTCAGATTAGTCTTGCACATCACTAATGAAGAAGGATAATATTACTGGCATCCATGCCAAGCTGACGAAAGTAGTATATTGGTAGTGGTTTGGAAGCTGGAAGTAAATATAGGTTTGTGTAAGTTTTTCCAAGTGTTGTCTGACAAAGGAAGGACAATAGGTCATATAACCAGCAATCAAAATAAAAGTTATTTCATGCAAAAGGCATATGGGTGAGGAGTGTGCACGTGCATACGGATGTAATTTTTATGTTCATTATTACAATGAAGCCAGGTTTGATAAAGTTGATATCTGACGAAGTAAGTTACCATTGTCTGTTATTCAAATCTATATTAGTCTCCAATTAATACCCCCACACATTTAAATTAATCTTTAAATGCTCTCAATAATATTAAATACTTTGCAACTGAAACTTTTAAATTAAAATTTTGATATTTGATACATTGATACTTTTCAATATTAGTATCAAATCGAACTATTATGTATTGTTCTTGCATTTACAATTTTTTATAGACATTTTTTAAAAAATTCTCATAACCAGTGATAGTACCTGAAGAGGCAAAACACTTAGTTTTATGAAACATTGTACTAATAAATGTAAAATCAAAAAAGTGTCAGATCTGGTTTCACTGTAATGTGAATTACCCTAATAGGTCTTCCACCTATTCATAATATATCAGGAGTTATGATAATTATTTTTGTAAGAAAAAAATGTTGGTCAAAAGTTATGTGTTAAATACATATAATTAGTTGTGAATCGATCACTTACAAAGAATAATGAATGAGCTCCAAACCTAACAAAATTAAAAAAGTAGAAAAAAGTAATTACTATTCCCGCAGTGCAATGCATTCCAATCATCTGTCCCTTTGAATATCGCGGGTTGGGTTAAAACCCTTCCGTTCATTAAGAGTATCTGACAGATAGGCATCAATGCCACTATTGGGCAATTAGAGCTGCCCATTAGCCTGATCCAAGAATATGCTGGCAATATGTACCACAATTCACGTTTTCCAGTTCAGCACTGCAGTTTTCAATGAACACTGTTTCCACTTACTTGGGGTAGATGAGGGTGATAAAGAGGGTTTACAGTATTCATAGTTTTTGCAGTCCATTTTATTACAACCCAGAGCCAGAAAAAATATTCTCCAGAGCTACCACATCTTTATTCTTTGTATTTTTGTGTTATCCTGTTACCTCCAGGTTTCTTTGTATTTTATAGACTGGAGATATTAGATTAGATTTGCATTAATTTTAGTGTTGATATCTTATAAGGGCAATTTAGTTTTTAAAACTTCGAAATATTTATCAATTGTATGACTATCCATACACAATGCGAAGATCTACTCTACTGAGAGAATTAGACTGTAAAACTATTTCTGTAATTCTGCTATACCACTTTTAGCCAGAATCACCAACACATATATGAATGAAATTGATTTGACTCGAAATACGTCAATAGCTAAAATGATCAAACAACTCATATTAGATTTCACTGGATAGATATGCAACAATTGACAATACTTATTTTATGACAAACGAATATTTTGTAATCTTCAAGAGTGTGTAAACCTATGTATATATGAAATGTATTTAGGCATTATATGCCTGTTGGATAATAATAAATAAAAAATAAAAAAATGTTTTGCCACTTTCAAAATTTCTGGTACATTGAAAACATTGCTAACACCATATCACTGTACTGATTTCTTTAACTTAAAAACCATTTAAAATCATTGTTATTATTATAATAATTATTATAATTACTATTATTATTACAAGGGTTAAAATAAAAATTATAACATTCTAATTTTTCATCTATAATCTTAAGGTGGCTCCACACATTCGTTTTTGACGAGTAGCAAGCAATGCTCGCTGAATCCTGAGGAAGAGTTGTTTGCTATTTGCCGAGTGATGAACGTTTGGTACTCACCCTACCCACCATGTGTTGGTCTTTAGGATGCATCAAAGGGAGCGAACATTCATTAACACATTAGCTGTTCAGAATTAGGCGAGCAGTAGCTCGCTACTCGGCAAATGCTGAATGTGTGGATCCGCCTTTAGGAAGAGATACAATATACACTTACGTTTGAACCAGCACTTGGATGCAAGCTAACCACACTTTCAATTTTCAGGAAAGGTAATTCATCATCGTCACCACCATCACCTTCATCTGGTGGCACATTACCATCATTTTCAACATCTACAGCAACAATTGAAAGTATTAGCTCATGAATTAATTAATATTCTTAATTTTCCAATATAATACTTGAATTACTAATTATTAAGAGGATCATACTTACAAGTGTCACTTGAAGTGTCCAAAGGAGTTAATGCTTTACTCTCAGAAGTAGGTGGAGCAGAGAGTTTATCACCACTTAGACGCCTGGTGCGTATGTACGGAAATGGAGCTTTTGTTTCACTAAGGTCAGTCTTTCTAGGCTCTGCCTGAGGAGTTGCTTCTTCACTGCTTTCCAATGTTTTGTCTCCATCTGCCACATCTTGCAGTTCAATGGGAAGTTCTGATGTCCATACAGTATTAATTGATGGCAAAGAACTACATTCAACAATAGATGGCAATGCACATTCTGATGCTTGCAAGTCCTTTTGTATTGACAAATTATCCAAATGCACTGTTCGCAAGTGATCCAACGCAAAACTCAATGGATACTTGTGTTCCACAGGTGATCCCTTCAAAGAACCATCACCATACACTCTTTTGTCACACGTACTACAGACTCCATCCCACCAATTAGGTTTATGGCTCCTTGCAAGGTGTTTCTCCATTGAAGTTGCATCTTCTGTAGTAAATACACAACATGGCACCAGACATGAAAAAAGTACTAATTCATTCGAACATCGTCTGGCTTCTAGAGAAGCAACACTAACCACTGGCGATTGCTTCGTCACAGATTTCTTTTCTTCCAAACACTGTTTATCCAAAGATGCAGCCAATGGTGGTGGTTTCAGAGAATCATTTTTCGATTTTCTCTCTTCTTGTTGAACACTATTATCTCCTTCAAAACTCTTTACATTATCTTTGAAAATTATGTGCTTTGCTAATCTTTCAATCAGAGTTCCACTGGGCAAAGAAACACCTTCATCAGCATCATTCTGCAAAGACTTTGCACTCGTTATTACAGTTTCCACGTCCATTTCTTCCTCTCCCACATCCGACTCATCTGTGATTTCTATTACTTCATAATTAGATGCATCAACACCTGAATCATCTGACATGACAGATCTCCCATCATCATCAGTCCTACTTAAAGAACGTGTTATCCTACGTTCATTCGCTTCATCTCCGCTACTTGGTTTACAAGTCAAAGAACGTGTCTTACTTGGTTCAGCTGTAATATCTGGGGTTTTCTTCAAACCAGGTTTGATTTTATTTTCTAAATCTTGCACTTCTGGAGCAGGTAATCCCACATCAGATGACAGGCATGTATTTTCCTTAACATACTCAACTGTTGACAACAGTTGTGCGCCTTTCTCACAAGGATCGTCATTTGAACTTTCCATTGTAGTATTAGGTTGATTCTTCAACTCTTCTGAATTCTGATTTTCTGTTTTGGGCTCCTTAATAGCTGCCTCCTTCACTACAGCACCTAAATCTTGGATATTATTAATAGAGTCCAAAGATTTAGAAACATTCTCACACACTATCTCCATTTCTGTGTCCATTTCCTGTTTTATATTCTGTAATTTGCTTTCTAGTATAATTATAATGTCATCATCTGCTCCAGAGACATCTTTTAAATTTTTCAACACATCCTTCAAATTTGCATCCTTCATAACATCACGTGTACGTTTCACTCTTTCTTCTAGAATAATGCACTCATCATTATCAACTTCCAAAGAAATGGGAACAAATGCTTCTAAAGGATTTGGTTTTTTTTCACTAACAGGCTCTTCTTTTACACAACATATCATGTCATCTTTTACTTCAGAATTTTCTTCAACATTTATTGAATTAGAAGAGTCTATATTGTCTTTAACCATGTGCATTTCACCACCAGTATCTTCATCTGTAACAATCTCTGAATTATCAATACAACTATCTGCTTCATCAGATGCCTCAGCACATTCCATTGGAATAGCTTTTGACATATTAATACGAATTGATTTCACTTCCTGATCATTTGCATGCCTCAAAGATATGTGTTTCTGTAGGTTTTCGTGCTGTAATTGTACAAAATTACATTTGGAACACAAATAGCCAAAAATATATTTAGCATTATTAGATGGCCCTGCAGTGAGTACCTTCAAATTTAATCCTTGTTTCAATTTAACTTTAGGATGATGACTATAAAAATGTCCCTTAAATGTTGTTCTAGAAGCAGACATATACGGGCATTTACAACACTGGTATCGATACTCACCAGTGTGAGAACTTGTATGTTCATACAAATTAACAGGAATTGAAGTTTTATAATTACAAAATCTACATAAAAAAGAACCTTGGCCTTTACGACTGCCTAATATTTCTCCTTTAAAAGAGCTTTCATTGAAACCTTTTTCTTCTGCCTCTGTAGTAGCCCTGCAGGCTTCATCAATAGGTAATCTTGAAATGAGAACTTCACTATCAGGATGAATTTGCTTGTAATGCTGGACTATAGATTTTCCTTCATACGAACACAGTAAGCAAGCAGTTTGTTTGGCTTCACAATGAAATGCGTAGTCAATATTGGTAAAATTCACAGATTCAGTAGGTTCTCTGTTATTTTTTTCTTTCTCAAGTCTTGCAGTATTCTCTACTTCCTTGTAGCTAGAATTTTCTCCAAAAGAATCAACTTCATATTGAACTGTAACATCCATTGTGCTTTGAACAACGCCTACATCACTTGAGTTTTTTTCATCATTGACATCATCAGCATTTGCAGAACAATTGTCAGTAGATCCTACTTCAGTCAACTGATAAACTTCTTTTACTTCTCCAATTTCCACTTCCGATTTTGTTTTATGTACAGTTGATTTCTTCTTTATGATACCAAATTGCCATTTTGAACTCTTCTTTTTTCTCAGGCCTACACTTTTCTTCTTCACCAGACTTAATTTTAATGATGACTTCGGTGAATGTGTATTTAAAGAGATATTTTCATCTCTTTGATCATCTGTAGTTATCAATTCAATTTCAGGATTGGTTTCAAATACTGGAACAGCTGAATTATGTTCGTCTATATCAGTATTCCTATTGGTGTCATCAAGACATACCTTTCTTTCTCTATGTAAACGATCCAGCAATGATGCAGAATCTTTTCTTTCATCATCATCCTCATCATCAGCATCATTAGCAGTAACATCAGAATTCAAATCTGATGCAACATCTGCCAGAGAAGCAGGATTTTTCTCTACTGCATCTGCATTTTCTGATGTCAAAGAAGTGTCAGTAACAGGTTTTTTATCAATAAAAAATAGTTCAATGATTGATATGTTAGGAATTTCAGCCTTGTGAAGTCTAGGAATGTAATCATCAATTTTCTTGTTCAAAAATGGCTGAGCCTTCTTTTCCTTTTTTCTTTTGAACATGTATGGCTCCCTATTAAAGAATTCATCATCCTCTTCCAACAGTTTCTTTCCGGTCTTCTTACTTTCCTTTTTCTTAGAATAACTTCGCTTCAGAACACTTTTCTTCTTTGTTTCGGTTTCAATGAAGATTTCATCTTCACTCTCTTCTTCACTATCAATGTGACTCCTAGTCAAATTTGAACGATATTTGGAAATGTCAGTTTTTTCCAAAATAATTCGAGGAACACGTCGTCTTCTAACAATTTCTCTATCGGATTCTAAACGGATTCCAGAAGTTTTTGATTTGCTTGTTCTACTCAAAGTACTCACTGAAGAATCACTGTCTGAATCTTCAATGAGTTGTCTATTTCTTTTAGTCCTCTTTTTAGAACCCGCAGGAACTGGAGCATCACTATCAGAAAGCACCTCAACATTGCTTTTTGACATCTTTTTGTTTAGTTTGGAACCACTAACGAACTTCTTTTTAGACTTCATATTTCCTTCATTCTTTTTCTCTTTCTTACCTAATACCGATGAAGAATCAGATTCTCCATCTGCCTCATTTTCCATTCGTTGGGCTTCATTCTTTGAGATCTCTTCTAATGATGCTCCACACTGAACCTCTTTCAAAAGTCTACACATTCGGTACCCTGTAGCAGTGACCACACCTTCCCGAATAAACATGTCCCTGACATCTTGTTGCAATAGTTCTAAGGAATTACGACGTTTTGCTGCTGTTTTTTTCACAGGTTTAGTCACTTCATTCTCACAGCTATCAACATCTTTAGCTACCTTCTCAGATACAGTTTCTTCCAATTCCTTAGAACTCTCCTTACTTTCAGTTTCAATGTTAGTATCTTCTAGTTTATCACTGACAGATTCAATTTTCTCACAACTGCTATCATTCTTTGTTTTAACTACCAATTTTTCAGCTAAAGGTTCATCATCAGAATCTGATTTAATAATTTCCTTTGTTTTCATCAATTTCTCATCATCTGATCTTTGTTTTTCTTTTATTTCCTTCGTTTGTTCTTTGCTAGCTCTATCACTGTCACTATCCTCTGAATCAGACTCTAGAATTCGTTTAATTTTCCTCATTTTTTTACTTTTTAAACTTTCACTTAAAGTTTCGAAAAATTTTGCATGCTCAAAAAGTTTCTTTCCTTCACCTGATTCAAAAGATTTTCTAATCAAGGCTTCTATTAACTCCTGAGTTACTTCTCTTGTTTGTGGTTCGATTTCTTTTGGTTCAACCAAACCAGTATCCTTATCTTTGTTCTCATCATTGTCTACATGAGCCTGTACAACACCAGCATCATTTTCTTTCTTTGTAACTTCAAAGTTTTCTTTGGGAGGAGCTGGTCGTGGAGGAGTAGGTGGTCTTGGCCTGGAAGGGAGATCTCTCTTAATTTTTGGTATACGAAAATTCTGAAATCCATACCCTTTGCCAGTCTTGGCTACTGCAGTTGTACCGTATAAACAGTCAAGAGGAGAAGAAATAGCAGTGGATTCTTTCTTAGGAAGATTTTTAGTGTTATCTTCTCTACTTCTATTTTGTTCTGCACTACTAGTTCTCTTCCTTTCCTTCTCACTTAAAGATTTCTTAAACATTTCAAATCTGCTGGCCATACTACTTGCACGCCATTCTGATTGTCGTTTTTTCTTATCATCTTGGTCTTCTACATGTTTTCTGGACACATCAGCTTCATCCACACTACGCCTCCGAGGATCTCTTTCTGATACTGATGCTAATCTTGCAATCCCTGGAAGCAATGGTTGCCTGGAACCTGAAAACGAAGTGGAATGTCTAGGATCTGAATGAGGTAAGCGAGGATCTCCAGTTCGCATGTCTGGAGAAGCTTCAGAACGTTCCCCTTTGTGTAATCTAGGATCAGCATGTTGAATTCGTGACTTTGATTGATAATCTGGAACATGATCAATTCTAGGCTGAACTTGATAACCAGACATAAAATTGCCATGCACTGCCTGTTGTGTATTAAGACTATTGCCAGAGTTCCACTGATAACCTTGAGAATGGCCAGTGGGAGAAAACTGTTCATCTTGTGTCACAGCCATCGGTTGCCCTCTACCATCTCTAGAATGATACAATTGTTGCTGATACCTATCAACATTCTGAGTTTGTGGATATGCTGCAGGATTAACCCAATGTGTTGCATCCCAATTTTGTTGTTCAGGAGACATCAACAATGGATTACATCTGTTTTCATTTAACTGAGGTCTCTGATCAAATCTAGTAGATATGTCTTGGACATGGCTTCTTGAATTTGATGATGGTCCTCTATAATTACATTTTTCATACCCTGGTGGTGTAGGAAGTAATCCTCTGCGTCTTTCTCCGCCAATCCTGGAATCATCAATTTTTCTATGATCTCTTCTTCCATCATCTCTGAAAGAATGAGCTATGTGCCTTCTCGAATCATCTATGCCGTGATTATGAACTTGTCGAGGATCCTCTAATAATGGTGTTTTATATCTAGGATTTTCATTACTTCTATCTCTAGCAGTTTCCAATAAATGACTTTGAGTAGCAGATCGTGGGTCTTCTCCTAAATGATGCTGGGAACTAGTCCTCCTCATGCTTTCCAAACTTTGTGAGTTTGTAAAACTTGTTCTAGAATCATACTCGTGAATAATTATTCCACTTTGCCTATCTTCACACTGTGATGCATATACATTATGCATCGAGTGCTCTGCATTACAGTGTGCAAGATTCATTCGTGGATCATCCACAACCGGTAGACTTTCCACACAGTGATTTGGATCTTCGAGAAGGGCTTGTCGACCCGTTTCAAAAGATTGTGAAGTTCCAAAGCAGGCATCTGGATGGGTGTAAGGGGTTTGATGAAACGCTTCATCAGGTGATGCTGGAGTGGATGGAATCTTAGGTGGTAGATTAAGTATTGGCCAAGAAGGGAGTGGATTAGGAATGCCTTTTGGAGATATCTTTACAGTTTCAAGTATCTCTTTTGTGATTGGAGGAGGTGATGGAAGATTACGAAGGTTCTCTGAGACTATTCTTTGGAGCTCCTCATGACTCATACCAGAAAACATCTCAGCACCTTCTTTTCCCTCCTTGCTTCTACCAGCATTGTCACAAGTTACTAATTTGGTGGAAGGTTTTCTCTTTGACTGTACAGTATCTGTACAACTTTTAACATTACTAGTACTGCTTTTTAAAGGAGGCGATCGATCAGTATTATGTTGCCGCCGGGGATCAACAGGTTTTTCAGCAATTTTATTCAATCGTTCCCTGTCGTTATCTAGACTAAGTTTTTCAAAACTCTCAACAGACTTCACACATCTGGGAGATTCACTCTCTGACTTTCCTTTACTCGATGGTCTATTTCTATCATCTTTAACCACTAAACTACGTAAAGCACCACCTGTACTGACGCCTACTCGGTGAACCTTGTGGATTTCTTGCTCTAATTTTGCCCTTATGCTTCTTGATCCACTTCCACCATCACTTTTATCACTGTCATCACCACGCTCAGGGGAAAATACTTTCGAAGGTGGTGGAGGTGAAGAAGGTAAGTGTGACTTCACAGGTTTTGGAGATTTGAGATTTACTTCATTCTTTGGCGATTTTTCAAAAGTTCGCACCTTATTCTCAGTTTTGGAACTATTCTCATCCTGGAAGGCATTAAAACTTGAACTTGGAACAATATTCCTATGTTTTTCTGTATTCCAACCATTTCTCCTAGTAAACAGTTCACCGTCACAACTGTCACTTCCTACAGATTGGGCACCAGAATATTTTTCCCAAGAATTGTCTTGGGTATATAACCATTCTGTTTTAGGAGATACAGCATCAACATTACTCCTCTCATAAGATCTATTGTGTGTTTCACCGGGTGACTGATATGGAGGTGAAGGTGTGGCAGTGAGATGATGCCCCATTAACTTTTTCAATCTTTCCCTACTTTGTTCCAATCCCTCTTTAGTATGATATTCTCCCCTTTCGTGATAAGTCGGTTTGGGGGGTGAAGATGATGAAACCAAATGAGAAGGACTACTGCTGGAGACCTACACAAAAACATTACAATATTTTTTTAAATATTTTTCATGTTAAATTGTTAAAGAAAACTAAGGATAAAAAAATTGATAATTTACATTTCCTTTAGAGTCGTCACTGTGACCAGGAGAATGAATAGCAGTCTTCACATTTTCCAATTTATTGCGAAGATTGTTACGAGCTGCAGCAAGTTTCAAAGCTCTAACTACATCGGTCACAGGATTTTCTGAATCACAAGACTGGGTAGTTGAACTAACAACTGCTTCACTAGAAATTCAAAATAGAAATATTGATGAAATAATTCCATAAAATTTAAATATGTTTGAAAACATTAAAACAAGAGGATACCAAACTTCACTAAAACGTTTTTTACTCACTGATCTGATGTTTTCTCTCCAACTCTGGAATCATCACTTTCACTAGCACGCTTAAAGCGAGATGTCATTTGATCACTTGGGCTGGAGTTACTTGAATCAGATATCACAGCATTCTTTACTGAATGTGATAATTCTCTATGAATCTTCTTTTTCATTTTGTTTCCTTCTTTATGACTTGTGCTCTAATGGAATACACAGGAGCATAATGGAAATTGTTTAAACAAAATTATCTAAAATATTTATGGGAGTGCAAATTTTCTTGCATTTAATTTTAACTTTTTTAAAGATATAAAACAATAACTGGCATATTTCAACAATAAAGGAACAATAAATTTTCTCTTTTTTAACACACATACTGCAATATCAATTATTTAATTCTATAATAATTTGGTAACTATCACTACATTTCACATACTTTAAAGTACACAAGCAAATGACAATGTCTATAAAAAACAAAACAATAACAACAACCCCCCCCCGAAACTAGGAGTAATATGGATCAGTACTGCCCACCATACAAAATTAGTTTCGATGTGAACTTCGATCCATTTAATGCCAGAGTTTGAAGAAAATGTTACATTTATATTCATTCTCTCATTCAAAATTAGTAAAGACTGATTGATGTATTACACTTGTGAAGCCAAAATTAGGAATATTTATTTCATCAGGAATAGGTATGATATAACTTCCTGAGAGATTACTTCCTTTCAACATGTGGAGTTCTGAAATGTCACCGACTGATAAGTTAATGTAAGCTTTCTGGGGATTTTCAGCAAAAAAAAAAAAAAAGGCTAATGTGCAGAAAAACATGTAAGTAAAGTCCAAATCAGTGAAAATACGTACGATGGTATATGCAGAAATATGCAAAATTGAAACAGTTTAAATTGGATTCTACATCATAATATGTACAATTTGTCAAAATAGGATGCTTTGGTTAACAGAAAAAAAATATATAATGCATACGAATCTTAGCCCTATTCATCATTTAGTAAAGAAAAGCTTGTGGCCCGTTTCTGATGGCTGATAAAGATTCCTTTATGACAAATAAAATTTCAAAACCTATGTATACAAATTTCCTGGATTTAATTTGAACTTTTTGTTACATACAACAGAATAACTGAAAGTTCAGTAGTGAATTTCACAATAAGTGCAAGAAATAACCTACAAGAAATTTAACTATACAGAACAAAAACATCAAACCTAATTACTATTGACAAAAATAATACCCAAATGAAATTAAAGTCAAACACAAGTTTTGAAACAAATAGAAAAAAATCTAGGAAGAAAAGAAAAAAAAGTTGATAAAAATTACCTTTTCAACTTTGTTTCTTAAATTGCTCAAAACATCTTCACACTTCTTTAAAGTTTCCACCTTCAACCTGGAAAACAACCAACTTCTGTACTTCTATATAATGTATTCCCCCCTTCATAACCATAATCATGACCTTAGGCCACACCCACATCCCCAAGCACATACCACAAATGCATCCACAGTTTTCTCTGATATATAAAAGTATCATCGGATTCCAGATAATGTTTATTTACACCAAAATATAGTTTATTTATAAAAATAACTTTTGCTACGAATAAGCGCACGAAATCACTGCAGTCAACCCACAAGACCTACTGAGCCATCACCTAGACCCTGACAAAGAAGAGTTACTTTCATGCACTAAAACTTACTTTTTTTTTGTATTGCTGAGGATGCCATAAAGACTCTTCATTTTACTAAGTTGAGCCTCACGACTTTTGTCATTTGACTGTTCTAGACGTTGAATCATTTGCTGTAGAAATGGGATGTAAGTCTGCATCTCAGATAATTTGGTCTGGTAGTCATCATCTGATGACAACTCCCCTTCCTCCTTCTCCGAATTATGGTGACTGCCTTCCATGTCTGCAAATACAAATGTTTGTGTCACGCAAAAAAGCTTTGAGAATAAGGCAGTACACTGCTGATTTTAATGTGAAAGTATGCAATTGCACACTCTTACGGAAGATGCAAATTAAAAGAGTTGCCACCAGAGTCATTTCATTAATTTAAGTAAATAAGATTTTATTTTGCTTTAATTTAATGTTAGGGCACACATGCAGATCTCATACTATTTTCTACAGCGAACTCTTCACTTATGTGCAGAGCTGATATTGTGCAGAACAGACCAACTCAAAATTATACCTAATAGAATTAAAACAACTTGTAGTGAACTTAATTCAGGGTTTAAGACAAAGAAAGGGGAAAAAATGTATAGCACATCCGAAAAGGTCTCCAGGGATAATTATTTCACATGAAATGTGAAATGTGTGGTTAAAACACAAAAGAAACGTGCAATAAACAGGGTAATAATAAAATTATTAAAATACAACATAATAAACAAAAGCATGGGTAATTTAAAAGATAGAAACTACTCTTGCACCTCTTATTAATGTTCTGATTATTTAATCTAGCTTTATTGCTACATGATGTAGAAGCTCAGTAACAATACTTTTACCACTTCCCTCTGTTAATTTCTCCCCAAAAATTAAATCAGAAACTAGACATTTTGAAGAAAATTTAATTGAAAAATCCTTACATAATGGCATAAGTACTCACTAGTAATTTGAACACATAATAAAATTTACTTTCCTAAAATACAATATGGCTCGAGGCAATATATTCTAATTCTACTCACTACAGTATTTTTATATTGATATTTCACAGGTCCGTTGAACTGCTAAACAAATTAAGACTGAATTAAAAGAAATTCTTGCAGTAAGTATCTTCAAACTTCCAATCAGAAGCCAATAGCTTCTCCAAGCTTAACTGCAGTTACACTCAACTTTGTTCACAAAAGCTTGGTTCTTCATTGAAAACAAATCATGTTGCAAGTACAATGTAATGTTTTCTGAAGCAACCATTCATATCCACAATAAAATAGTAACAAGTCTACATTGTTGCCCTATCATACAAATCGAGGTCTCCTGGCAAAATCAAGAACAAGTGTACAACAACAAAAAACATGTTTATTTTCTCATAATGACATTACATTTATTCGGTTAACGGGTTGTTTTGCATCAATTATGCCTTCAATTTCACTGCGGGTACGTTGGCTTTTATCGCAAGCTTACTACTTCACACCATTAAAATCACACCTTACGTAAAAATCGATATTTTGATTCTTAACAGAATATATTTTTTTGATCACTAGTATCATTCTTGGCGCCATATTTCCAAAATTTCTTTATTACAACGCTTGGCGCATGTTTGTATATAAGCAAGACCTTAACCGACCAAGAAGGCGTTCCCGCCCGTCGCTTGTCGGTTCCCATCGCCCCAAAGCTTCCGGTGACCACCCCGAGGAGAGAGTACTGGATCAATCACAGAGACATAACCAGGACATAACAGGGGTACAGTCGTCGATCATTCACGCAGCTGCCCCAGAGCTTACGGAAATGCACACGTGAGCGTGCGAGGCGGGGCACAGATGGCAAGGGGAGGGGAGGGGACGGGAGAGGAGAGGGAGGCGGAGTGCTGTTGTTGAAGAGGGGGGGGGGGCGAGGAGGGAAATGGTGCGGCAGGGTTGGCGACAGCACACTGAGCCTCTGTGGAACTTGCGACAGCGCCGCAGTGTGGCGCACGCATTCGCGATCCATTCCCTGCCTCCCCCTCACTCTTACCTCTCCTTCAACATCCAATGCGAAAGGCCAAAGCAATTTGCCCCCCCCCCTCTTTCTCCCTCATCATCACTGGTTCTTACCAACCCGAATAAAAAATGCATGCGTGTTACAGGGATGGACAAATTACGCAATACGTGAGTGGGTGACGTTTGTACAACCCTTGAAACCTTAAAACCACACACAAAGCAAACAGGTTCCGTTTCCAAGTCCACAATTTGTTGCAGAACACCTAGCTCACTGGAACTTGGAACAGTAGAGAAGGAGAAAAAGGTTTCATCTACGAATCCTTGCTGATTACTTTCACAGCCCGCATTGCATTGAACCCAATTTTGAAACATGACCTCAGAACTACACTTTACAGCACAGAAATTCAAGTAGGACCTTTCATCAGCCCATAACAAAAAAATTACACGTTTGTTACACTCATGAAATTGAGCAATAAAAAAACTATGTGATCGGTAATGTTGGGGTAATGGGTTGACTGAACTCAAATAACTGGCGAAGCATATTCGTGGCTTGATATTTGAATGCTTCAGATACTACGTCATTTGTCGATTTCTTAAGACCGTAAATGTTCTTTAAACTATTTGTACAGATGGAGCCAAATGTACTGTATTAGATAACTTATGTACTATTATGCTCTATTCTTTTGTGTTTCTTCTTTCTTCAAAATTAACAAAAATGTTTTTTTATTTGTTTTTTACTTGTCTCTCACGTCGTTAATATTTACAATAGCGGCGATTAGTTTACATTTATGAGAACATGTGCTTCCAATGATGTCTTAAAAAGCTTCTCAAAAAAAACTCAAAACGTTTTTATGAAAATAAGCTCAAATTTCCACATTTCCGGAAACGCTCAATCGCGATTTTCTCAAAACCGGCTCCAAATGTTTTCTTCAAAATTGTTGTGCTCTGTGAACTCTTGACACTGTAATATGACAGAAACGCCATTTTGCTATATTATTTCGCTTGTTTGTTTTTCAAAAATTACGCATGGTATACATTGAATTGAATGAATGCTTTATTTTACGTGGCGAAACTCGGGCCATCAGGCCCACTGTCTGACCACGCAAATTTCGCTACGCTTCTTTCAGCCACTAGCGGAGAAAGAAGGTATTTCTTGGGCGACGAAACAGGCGATTTGAATTTAGCTCAGAGACGTCATTTGCGCTTGAGGATGTTTTACATACAAGTAAATCTACTAACATGGGACAGACGGCTTTACTTCCCCTCCGAAGGAAGCCGTCAACTTGGGTATAACAGTCCGATACGCTAAATATTGCACCATCGCCGGTGCATTTTTTAAAAATATCTCTCTCGCCGTTAATACGCACATTTCAAGCGATTCGCATTACACGACTGCATTTGTGAGTGGGAGTGCTTCAAATAACTTCCAATATCCTGTGAAAAAGAGCTTCAAATTCCGCATTTACGGAAAGGCTGAAACAACATTTTCTTAAAAAGGCTCCAAATTTTTCAACGAATATATCGATATAGGACGAGATTTTACTTTTCTATAATTTTCTTAAAGTAATTTTTTGGTTCTATCATCAGGAAACAAAAAAATGAAAGATTTTGTTTGTTTTTTTAAAAAGAACGTGCTTTGGGCTGTGATGGATGGCAGTTGGTAAGAGGATGGGACAACACCGAAAAGCTAGGCGAGAGCAAAGAAATCAGAAAACTACTACGAGAAAGTCTGTGCGATTCTGTAGAACCACAAATTTAAATCTCAAAGCACGAAGTACTGCCATACAAATATGAACTATTTTTACTTTCTCGCCCTTAAGAAGGTACTTCTTAAGGAGAGAAAGTTATGTGCGTCGAAAAACGGCAAATTTACGGCAAAAACTCATTCTGATTAGAAAAACTGAAAGAAAAAAGTAAGTATATAATTCCCTCAATCCAGACAACCGGATTTAAACAAATATCCTTAATACTTTTCCTCTTCATTTTATGATTTGGTTACTGTTCATTTTCAATCCATTACAAACCGTCCACAGGATATAGATTTTCATGTCATACTTTGAAGCAATTGTGTACCACTCAGTGTATAAACAGTCGAGAAATTTCTTGGCATCACCCAGATTTTGCCAAATATCATTGACGTTCTGTGGTGATTTGAACATCTGCTCCCCGTTTTATTTGGCTCTGCCCATGTTTAAAAATACAGAAAATTATATATTATTACATCAGTCTTGCACAACAGTGTCCAGGGGGGCTATTTTCGAAATTCGAATGTTCTTTTTCACATACGAGATGACGTCAATTCGCATTTGAAATGAGTCATGTTCGAGAAAATTTAAAGAGTTTGCGTTCGATTTCACTCGAATTGTATCCCATCATTTGAACTACAAAATCGTGTGCGATTTCATGCTTTGATATTAAATGTCCTAACCTAATCCTAGATTAACAAGTTTCGGACAATGGCTAATTTGATGATGAAACATCTATTTCAGCAGCTATTGAAAATTAAATTGCAGCGAGAAATTGTTTAACGTGATCCATGAGTACTTTATTATAGATTTGATCCGTTCTAAATATCTGAAAGGGTGTTTGTCAAATATTTTAGTATCTAAGGACGTGACCAATGTCATTTTTGGGGAATCTTAAACAGTGAAAGAGGATGAGAATTTTCTATTTGACAGATCTTTATTTGTGTTCATAATCAACAAGAGCTAACTTTTGCTCCTGACTAGTATGTGCATTATATTTACGTCGTGTCCAGTTTCTTGTTTCTCTTACAAATACATATTCAGTTCGGTCAAGAAATAGGAAACAAGGATAATACTAAATAACTATTACTCCGACTATTTTTTAATTTCGTATCCTTAAAATAATATTTGTAAACAAAAAGAGATATCGAAGGAGAAATCGCCCTAAAATATACTTCTTTGTTAGACAGAGAAGAGATAAAACTAATTTCCAATGTTGCCACGCACATGCATGCGAAAACTTTCGAATACGCTCGAGAACGCAACTATTCAAAATCAAGTGTTCGAAATCATTCGCATGGTTTTGAGAATACAGCTACAGAACTGTTTTCCTTCTCAATGGTGGGAGTATTGGAGAGATTCCAAGTCTACAAGAAGAAGTTTACTATGATAAGTTTTTTTTATCATCTACGTTTCATCAAAATAGTCATCCCTCGCATCTAAAACTCAATGGAACTCGGATACAAATATCAGTAACTCGGATTGTTTTGATCAGATGAATAAAGTTCAACTATGACTCAAAACATTGTGAATCATCAATGAAGGCGTGTTATCTTGATTTTTGGCTTTCTTTGGGCCATAAAAAGCAGTGTGATTCATTATTTTAAGTGCAAATCTGAAACGAAGTCGCAGCTACAAGACAAACAACCATTGGCAAGAGCTAGGCACTATATTTGAAGACGCGAAAAGAGAATCTATCAAGGTCTCGCACTCTTGCCAACAGGTCGGCCTTTACCTCCAAACCCAGCGTTTGACAAATAATCAACACACAACAGTTTGGAAAAGTACGGACGTTCAACCGAATAATCAGAGAGCTCTACTTTAAGCATGAGGACAATCATATGGCAACGATTGACTAGGATACACACATAAGGGGGAGTTTGGGGGAGGGAAGGCAGAACCCATGATATTAAACCCAGATATTAAATCTGATACTTTATTGTGAACAAAGTAACAAATTTTTTTTCAGTTTCTTTTCAAACTGGATAAGGTTAAACAGGACTGTCCATTGAACTCAGGTTAATTACTGACTGGTATGTAATATATATCCACATTTTGGGGGTCAGGAGGGACGAAGACTGAGCCAATCATTTTGAAGTTAACAACCTGCTGAGAGACGGAAAGTTCGTCAGCACAGAAGGCACTCAGCGAATCAATGCGACAAATTATCACGGACCGGCACACGCCCTTCGTATGAATTCGTCGGGGATTATCTACATTGTCTTGAAGTCTCGCATGAACAGGAACGGGAACGTGACTTAACGTGATTACGGTGAATTCAATGAAATTCACGAGGTACTCGTCGCACGAGAAATGTCAATTCTCGGGTTGGAACACTACCGTATGAATGTACTTCTTTTTGGCATGGAAGAAATTACGGAGATCGCCAAAGCAGTACTTCCGCACTTTGTTCTACACTCGTCGTGAAATCTGTTTATATACTATTAAAAACTATATTAAGTATCATGAACTAAAATAATGTTAATTTGAATAATAATAATAATAACAATAATAATAATAATAATAATAATAATAATAATAATAATAATAATAATAATGCTTGAATTTTGTACTGCTTTACAGAACATCACCAGTTCGGGAATCAGTTTCTGCGTCATCTTCATATCTCCATCAGGTTCATTGAACAAACGTCCCAGCTTCGTTGCTTCAGGACTTACATGTAGTATCACTATCGCGTTACTTTGCGCCGTTTGTTAGATGCTTTTGCCGTTTGATTATTTTGTCAGCAATTACACAGAAGCCCATATTTCTTCTTTTCACTTGTTGCCAACCAAGCTCTTTAGTACTGTTGTTTATTCATAATTCACCTAGATATAGTAAAAAGTGAAAAGCAGGGATTTTCGGCTTTCAATCCTGATACTCAAAGAACCCGACAATATTTGGTCTATGAAACAACTCAGCAAATTAGTGTTATTAATAAATGAATCTTTGTATGTATCCGAGTCCACTGACGACGCAAGACATCTCAACCACGATTTGTGGGATAAGCATTGGAGCGCCCCCTCGGCAGATGAGGTTTTGTTAGGCGAACCCCGTCGACTGGTTAGAGCCCATTTGGGAGGTATGGATCGGCTGGGAGGGGGCGTACCCCCTTGGTTCATCTACGCCACCACTGTCAACACCACACATGCAATAACGATATTAACGTAACCGGTAGGTAAGGGATTGCGGTCTCCAACAGAACTCGACCGACCAGCTGAAGATACGACGCCAAGTAGGCTAGCATGGCATTCATACTATCTTATCTCCATGCGCAGGCGTATGTGTGGGGGTTGGGTACCCAGCCACTAGCGTAGGCACGAACACACGTCACTTCTGCTCGTAGTCTTACCCCCGACAGTTCCAGTCACAGCTTTTACAAAACAGTTCAACGAACATTTGGAGACTCCGATGTTCAAAAACAAGTGAACGAGTTACGAAAACTATCTAAGGTCAAACTGGGCAGAAACTAATAATATTTTTCATACATGTGCAAACAGTTGAAAGGCAGAAATGGTACTTCACATCATTCCTCTTTCTAGTACTGCAATTTGCCGAGAATTGTGCTCTCCCAGAACTTCAAAAACCCTAGGCTACTCTAAATGTCAAGTGCACCATCATTAGCCTACTTAAACTAATCTGGTACTATTACTAGGGCAAGGTAGTTATATAATACCTTTTTTCCATTACATTTAAATACATGCATATTGTAATATGCCCACCGAACGAGGTTCCAATTACAAATCCATTTTTTATGGTGCATGTTTTTACATATTTTGGGTGTCTTTATTATTGCATAATATTTAGAGCATATTATTAAAATGATATTTTTCTATTTTCATAGGAAAAGTCTAAAAAAGTGTAATTATTAATTACTTTATTGATGGAGTTATTTATTTTATTAATGTTATTACTAATAAAAAGAAAGAAGTTTGAAAACAATAGTTATTTTTGTATTAGGAATTGATTACAACTGTTGTAAGATATTGAAATTTAGGCCTGGATATTTTTTCAAGATGAAAAGTCTCTTCAAACAGACAGGTCGACAAAACCTTTTGATCATACATTGAAGAAACATATAGATTGCATACTTTAAATATGCACCAGTAACATGTGTTGGCGTGAACGTTGGTTTCTCAGCACAAATAAATTTTGAAAAGCAACAGAATTGTTTCTGTTTTCAAACCTTAAAATGAAGACTGTTATTCCTGTAATGGAAAAAATTAAGTGCCTTTCCGCATCAGTTCCAGACCATAAATCCGGTGAGTTATCATAATATGCATTGTTTTGGTAGACTATAAGTTACATAGATTTTCAGAGATAAATATATGGGGTGAAAATAATAAATTATGATAATTTCATTCTTTATGAGATTTTTTTATAGTATTATTTGCTGCATCGTTAATGCATATCTATCCATTTTAAATCTCATAATTGCATACATATTTTACATCTTTTACTGCATAACTATCCGAGTCCTAACTATTACATTCCACTTAACGATAGCCCGCGAGTTCGCCAAAACGCTGTCTTGGCTTATTTACACGTGCTGTACAATCATTCGAGCGAAATGTTGCAAACCACATCTAAATGGCGTTTAGAATGTTACTACACTTTTTAATTTTAATTTTACTACAGTCTAGGCTTCACTCTCAAACAAGGGGGATTGTCTCTTAAAACTCTCAAAACATTTTAAAAACGTTAACCCTGAAACTTGAACTTTGCGAGGCTAAACAACTTTCGAGAGCATTGATAATGATTATTTTTACTAAGGGTATCCAAGTTTATTTTTGGAAACAATATATAATGACTACATGGGTACTTGACATTGTGCGAAAAAAATGGCCGGCTGTTCGGTTTACTGCCACACCCTCACGATTCGCTCGCTGCAATTCTGTCAGTTGTGCAGTTTACCCCAACCACCGCACGATACGCTCGCTGCGATTAGCTGAATGATAACTCAATTATTCGGGTCATAAACGGCAAGTATGGCCATCAGTGAAACAAGATGACACTTAAGGAACCATTTCTGGCAACGAAGAAACGTCGTTTATAATGTATACAAAAAAGTTGTTTGTGTTTTAATTTTAGAATTACAATAATTTTAGATTTTTTAGTAATTCTAAATCAAAAAGTAGCAGTGTCAGTAGATGTCTACTAGTGTACTTGGCCAACTTGATTCGAGTTGGTATTAAAAACTTGGGAATACACTCGGCAGGAGAGGGGGCGTGGTGCCCAGAAAAATTTGAAAGGAGTCGCGTAGTCTTATGTAATAAACTTTTTAACGTAAATATACTGAATTTATGATTTCCTTTTTTAACCTGAAATTTTTGGGAATTGTTATACATTTGGAGAAGAGCCTCAAGTCATCTGTTAACCTGAAAATTGTTGAAAATTAAATCATTTGTATCATTAAGTATTCAATTGTCATTTTTACCTCAAACGTGTCGAGAATCAATAATGTCAGAAATATGTTTTGCACAGTAAATGTTTCCATGTCGTGACTACCACTGTGTAACAAATGTATTTTAATAATTAAATTAGTTCAAATATTGCCATTAACACATTTGTGATAAATAGATTAAGTTTGTACTTAACGCTCTTAATAATCGTACAATTTTTCACTGTAAACTAGATATGCCCTATATTGAACTCCAAGAATGAGCGAGTTTATCGAATGCTTACGTAATTCCCTAGTTTACGCACACAACCTTTAAGTCGCGTCATAGAATTCCAAAAGACTCGTCAAAGTTTTCAAGCTCATCTCCCTGGAATCAATAGCAGTAAGACGCATACATACGATCCAAAGAAACGAAAGAGTAAAACAAAGAGATTAAGAGTATTTCACTTTCTCATTCTAAATGAACTACAGCATTGAGAATTGACAAGATTTCCAAACAAAATAAATTATTCCCAGCATGCCAAATAAAACAAAAAAGTATTAATCGCAAGAAAAATACTGGGCATGCTGCAGAAAGCTCGAACATGAAGGAACAATAATGGAACGCTTTCGAAATGAGCGAAGGACAACGACTCGACCGCGATCACCTTGACCGTGACAGCAGCTGACCGTTGAACGTTTCAAGCGTTCGCATTCTAATTATGCTACGTTGGGCGCATGGGTGAATTAATTGCACTAGAAAATTATACCTCTACACGATCCTAATGCGACCCTAAATATCGCACAAAGGCGCTCTACAGCTTATAAGAATGGTTTAAATAGAATATTGTTTTCATAGAAAGTGTGACTCATCCACGATCACCAACGTTGCTAGGCCATGGACTATGCTGTCTGAGCTTAGCAAAACTAAGATGTCTGAGGCGCCGGCACATCATACTCAAGCCGCGAAGGCCAATGACAACACGTAGCTCATTTGAATTCAGCAATAGATTTTGGAATGAATTGTGAACTCGACATGCCACGCCAAACCTGGATTTCCCTGAGCCTCTTTGAGTCCAAGTACTGCACCCTGCATTTTCACACTACCTCGTAAGGCTCAAATCAATAATAGCGTAATTATGTCGAAATCAATGTAAGTCGTAAATGAATTTTGGAAGTTCTATCAGAAATACAATTTCATGAATCATGGCTTCCCTTCATCTTCTTCTAGTTATCCATTCAGACGTGCAAAAAAAAAAAAAAAGGGGGGGGGGGAAGCAAACGTTGAAGAGTCACCCGAGAAGGAATGCCATTACTTGTTCGGGCAAGTGGGTACCCTCGCCGGAGGGTGAGCGCACCAGGCCGAAGGGTTCAAGGAAGGCGGCCACCGGAGGGGTGGAGGGAATCAAAAGACACAGAAATGCGGGGAGGCAGACCGGCCGGGCCGAGCCCGCGCGGCGCGGCGCGGCGCGGCGCGGCGCGGCGCGGCGCGGCGAGGCGAGGCGGCAGGCAGGCAGAGCGGGAGGCGCCGTGGGTCGATGGCGGTCTTGCTCGGTGGCCTCGTCCACGTGAGATCGAAGCGAGAGGGGAGGGCGCTGCAAGGAACGGAATGGAGCGGAGCGGCGCACCGCGTGGCGAGCCGAGCGGAGCACGACGCGATAGAAAGGGAAGGGAAGAGAAAGAAAGGATATTCGCAGGCAAGCCCAAGTGGCGGTCGGTGCTCCCCACGCCAACTGGACACAGTACAGCGCGCCGCATCGGGCGAGGCCGGCACTGTTCTGCCAACTGCGAGTGCAAGAGCAAGACGCTTTCAACTCTGATATCAACAGACGGAAATCCAACCAGCGAAGTACCGATTCGCTATTGATCTGAACGTATAGGTCGCTCTTACAACATTCCGAGTTCAGTAGAATTCCTTTGTGAATAAAATTAACAAACATCAGGAAGGCGTCGTAGAAACATCTACGTCTTAGTCATTGAAAGGTAGTTTCAAAACCTCTCAAATTATTGCTTAATACGTAATTCGATGATTATTTTCAGGGAGTTTTGACTGAACTGCAAGAATGCATATATTAATCGCTTACTTCCTCGTTCTGCGCCAAGTTATTTCTAAACACTATGTTAATACCTCCAATCTAAACAGATGTCATGAGTTACAACAATCCACATGCAAAAAGCAATACAGACTTCTGTACCAACAAGAGGTTTTGCACTTGAATACTCGGCTATCCGGGAGACGCCGCGTCGTTGGCTGGGGTGCCGACGCGGCGTCTCCCGGATAGCCGAGAATTCATGGATTCGAGCCGCGGAAGCTTACGTATACAGGTTTTGCACTTGTCACTACCTTGTCAGTCAGTCAGGATTTCTCTGGAGACCATCATCTTTGAAGAAACGGGTTGGGTTCGCTTCGCTTGGAGCAGCAGCCAGGGTCACACGCAGGGAGCAACCGTCCTCCCTGGAGCCCATGAAAACGACCGAATCTTCGAGAGCTATTGCGCCATCGCGTGGATTTTCGGCAACGAATCGATACTTCAGATCTTTGGCATCTTCAAAATCTCCGCAAATAAAATTATAGCTACACATTAACGCGATACAGAGTAAAGAAAAAATACAGAACAGGAACGGAAAAATAAACGGAGAACGACAAAATTTAAAAATAATTTCCGACAAAAACGTGTTGAACTGCATTTCTGGAATTCAGTACCTGAAGTATTAAATCATTAAAGTATAAAACTCACACTAAATACAGAAGATATAAGGATTATTGGTTCCAAGAAATTCCTAATAGTGCATTGCATTTCAGTTTGTTTTTATCTCGTGTAGCAGTGTTCTGTTCGATCGCAAGTTAAGGCGATGTGATTTTTGTGACAAGATGTAAAGTTAGCGATAAACGAGCTAGAATGCATCGACTGTTTAGCTTTCCATGCTGCGTAGCGACACTGGAAACTCTTCTGCAAGCCACGTCATCCTATTATGGCGAAGATAAGACACGTCTGTTTTCATCAAAAGAATACTTCCGTTTCTTGTGCTCTCAACGAAAAGAAAAATCCTCATCTCGTATTACTTTATTTACGTACCACAACCGCTTGTGTAACATGATCTAAGGAAGAATCAATTCATTCGAAAGCAAATTATTTTTTCGTCATGCAACGTGATAGCTGACGACGACAGAATGAATCATAGCTATCCAATTAGATCAACTTCTCGTATCAACAGGAGAATTTCGTATCTTACATCTCGCTAAACATTCTCCAATATGAAAATTGAAATCTAAGTGGATAGGTATAAGTCACTAAAACGTAATTAAAGAGGATCTGAGGCAAATTGTAGCATTAAGGGGAAGAATTTAAGGGAATACAACGGAATAAAGATTTTGCAAAGTCTGTTGTGATTTGCTTCTAGAAATTAAACAGTGAATTTGGGGAAGCGGGTATACTCAACAGTTGTAAATACGTTTTATTTTACAATGACTATATTTCTGTTAATTCACTGAAATCTCGGGCGAAAATAATGAAAATATTCATAAGCACATAAAGAGAAAGACGATTATAAACAATTAAAACCGTTTCACCTAGCATATCCTATAACAAAATAAAACTCAAATTACGAATCCTGTAACCTTAATAAGTAGCTTCTGTACACTGATTTTAATTTAGAAAGGGATTCCGATGGCTGCTTGCATAATTTCCTAAATTAAGGATCCAATATGATCTGATTATTGGTTCAAAAACGAAGGTTTTGTGACTAACAATCAGCGTTGGCATTAATCGCGCTATTATAAAGCAACAATTACGGTACAGGTAAAATCACAAAAAATCTCCAAGGAAATAAAAACTAATGAGCAGCTAGCGCGCCCATACCAAATTAAAATTCTACACAAAATATTTATTGGATTAACTTTAGATGTATGACATAGGCTTACACAGCATATTGCTCTACTGTTGGGTCGAAATCGATCTCTTCGTTACCACAAAGATGTGTTACGCTTCAAAGCAGCAGGCATCACAACACAACGGCCACAGCTGTAGATAGTCGCAGGTACAAGCGCCAACGCAGTGAGACCATCGGTACTGGCACAGGGTGCTCGGAGCTCCTCCCGAGTCTTGGGAAACCTTGCAGACGACCGGCTGGCTGGCTCCCTAGCACCCGCTCTTCCCGCGGCAACATTCGACCAGCCGCGTACGAACGCCCAGTGCATTCGGCAACGCCGGCCCCCCGCCCTCGCCCCTCAGCACCGGCGGCTGCCTCGGCACCGACGCATCCGGTCGCGTTCGCGCAGTCGCAAGCGCTCGCGAGTAGAGTCGACTCGCCCCGCTCGCCCCGCCAGTGGCGGCAGGAGCAGGTCGGAGCGCGGGGACGGTGCAACTTGGACCGCCTCACCCCTCCGCGCTATATAGAGGGCAGGGGCGATTCCAGAAACGATTTCGAGGACCGGGTGCAACTTCATTTCGAACAAAATGTTCAACGAAAAGATTTCCAGAAAATATTTTTAATATTGCTCATAAATCACTCAAAATTGCGCCAAATCTACTACTAATATTTTCAAAAAAATGTTCACGATATTAAAGAACTAAATGTATAAAAAAACTTCATTTGAAGACACAAATGTCTATATTCAATATTGTAGTTTTTTTACTATTGGATATTACGGAGAGCATGTATACTATCCCACAAAAATTCTTTTTCAAGAGCTTCAATCACGACTTCATCAAATCCAGGACTTCAATCAAGTGGGTAGGGAATATTCATTTAGGCAAAAATTCTACGAATGGTTTTAGGTGCTAGCGTTATAGTCAGGTCAGTCAGTCTGTGAACAACACTAGTGCCCAAAACTGACGGGCAAAGAGATACAAATCGGCAGTCTGACATAGTTCCAATTCCCGTTCTAATCTCAAAATGCATTTTTGCAATTTTACATAATTTTCTCTATACGACATATACGAGAAAGTTATAGAATGTAATCATACGTACGTATAAGAGAAAGTAAAAGAAGAGTAAATAACATCAATTGAATCGAAGGTTCTACTTGCTATCAAGAAGTATATTCATTATAACTCCCATGAATACGTTTGTTTGATTAATCATGCTGAACCTACACGAATACACAATACAGCACAATGTACCCATAAGAGTAACTGATAAAATCAAACCATGTTTCAAATTGCATCCTGGATTCAGATAATAAAATATTTCGGTTTCAATTTAGAACAAAACGTTTCAATTTTGAAACGGGTTTAATAATTTTTAATGTCAATTTTTTTGTTAATTCAATAGCACTTTGTTATATCTAGGTTAATTTGAAGATTTCTTTCCAACAATGACGAAAACCCTCATAATTTACAAATAATACAACAATAATAATAATAATAATAATAATAATAATAATAATAATAATAATGAAACAAAGTAATGTCAGCAGATCCCAAAATTCAATTCGTTTTGAGCAATCAAGGATGGTTTCGCTCTCCATATTGAAACTGGTCGGTTTGACTCCTTGAAGAAAATTCATCTTAAAATGATCATGATTATCGTTTAAACGTCTTACACGCTAGAGGCGCTTCCACAATAGACCATTTTTCGTTCTTTTTTATTACTTTTATAATTATTTTTGAAACGGTTTTAGTTCTAACATCAGTTCTAACATCAATATAGTTCTAACATCATTAACAGATTGCCAAGTTCGAAAAATACATCTTCAAATTATTGAAAATTAAAATAATTAAATGAAAATTGCTTACAACATTTAATTGGGCGTACTGTAAATCATTGGAGGAAAATATTTAGTGAGTTTGGCATTTGAACACCGGAGTAGCACGCGAAAATCGCGCGCGCTGTAACACCAATCGTGTTTATTGGCTTATTGTGTTCGTAGCTGAAGCATCCTGCGTTGCTTGGATCTTTATTAATCACAGTCCTCTTTTCGACTTGAAAGGAAAGAATTCCAGTGCGTTCCTTACCCTAACCATATCCGCCCTGGCCTACACTCCCCTCAATCTCGCCGGTCCTTACCCAGCCTGCACCTTACGGCTCCTTCCCCGTGCCGCGGGCGTCCGCTGCTGCGACATGCGGCGGCGGACTCTTGCTACGCGAAGAAGAGGAGAGCGTACGCGCCACCGCTAGCAGAACGTAGCTTTAGAGCGCCTTCCCACGTCGCGACGGCAGCTTGTTTCCCTCAAGACTCGCGCTACGCGAAGCGGAGGAGGGGGGAAGCGCCACCGCTTCTAGCAGAATACAGATGTAACTGGGAGCCTTCCCACTGCGGCCGCCGGTCGCTGTGTCATACCTGCTGCGGTCCCTTTGTTCGACGTCGCCGGAGGGTCGGCGAAGAGCCCTGCTGATTGACGGACGCGCGTTGCCGTGGCCACGTGGGAAGGCGCCCTTACTTCCTACCCAACCTCGCCCTGACCCGCCCCGGCCCCCCCGCTTGCTACGAGTATCGTTGCCAATACCAATACCTTCATTGCTGAAATGAGAAACTGAGAAACTTTACACAGATTCGTCGTTGCGTACTCCCGGCAAACTTTCGTTAACAACTTTGACATTAATTACTCATAGCTTAATTGTGTTATACTAATGAATGAAAAAAACCTTTAGAAAGCAATTGTATGCGCTTTAAAAACTGTTTAATTCACTTTCGTGAATTTCCTCCAATTTTCGAAAGGATCGTACGAAACTGCACTGCAAAATCGTATTAGATTTTCAGGGATAGGAAAGGAAGACGGGGGGGGGGGGGGGGAGCTTCACGAAATCTCATTCAGACAGAAACTTCTCTCTTGATTTGAAGGTCACGTGTACAAAATTTCGTTAAAATCGGAATAAAACTAGATTTGAATGAACGAGAACAAGAAAAAACACCAACAAACGGTATTCTTTACAAAAGATAAAATAACTAAAAAATATAGCCTAAGTTATGTCGGACAAAGCACTACAACATTCAGTGACAACAGCATTGAAACAAGTTCTGCCGGTCCCGAAGTAACTCTGGACACATAAAAAGTGTAAAACAATGTTTTTATGTAATCTAAATACGCAAATGTATTATAATAGGGAGTTATTTTGAAATCACACACTCTTCAATTTTATTCCTACAGATATTATAGTGTTCCTCCCCATATCAAAAAGAAATTATGCGAAAGCTACTAACAATTACAAAAACGCTTAGAAGATTTGATTTGAAAATATAATACTAAAGAACACTTCAAACGAAGAAATCCCTAGTACAAATCCACAGTGCAAAAGAGTTCTAAACAAATCTAACTTTTGCAATGAACAAAATTCTAGATTTTTTAATCAAAATATTACCTGTGAGAAGTTCACAATATTTGAACAAAAATGCAAAGAAAAAAGTAGTTTTTTTTTTTCAGAAAATCTTGTTCACGTTTTTTTAATTGTCACTATTTCACTCAAAATTGCCTGGGAACTATTCTATTTCAAAAACATTGTACAAGATATTATTTTAAGAACTAATTTTGAAGAACAGATTTCATTAAGAAAAAATCTATCTTCAAAAATGTTTGTAGAGGTGTAGCAAATGTTTAACTTTCGCAATTTTTTGGTAGTAATTAGAGCTGTGCCGTTTTTATAAGCGAACATTGGTGTATCTGTAGAAACAATTTTGAGCCATTTTGAAGGAAATTACGAATAAGTTGTCCGGGCTTCTTGCAAAGTATCTACCCAAGAATGAAATATATTTCCATATAAAGGATCTGGGACATCGGTCAGAAAGATCAGGAAGTATCAATTTCGGTGGAAATACTGTGTACGGTCCAGGTGTTAGTGTTTTTCACAAACGGACGGAGAGACCGTCGTTATGAGAAACATATTTCTCGGTATCAGGGACCCCCAAAACGTCTCTTTCCAAAAAAATATCATCATCGATTTTTGTGCAACATTGTTTAATTATCTCTATTACGTATACGAGAGACTAAAAATTGCAATTATGTGTCAATAATTTTAAACGACATTTGCAAAACGACACAAATTCATAAATTACTTGATTTAGTTTCATGCCTGGATATTACAATTCTCATATCTCATTTCGCAGAAATTATTTTTAACGGGTACTTTTGTTATAGTTTGATAAAATGAGTACGAATCTGGCTGTTGCTCATCACACGAGATATTTACATTTTTCTAACACACTTAGGACTTAACAAATTATACACTTAACATTCTACACTACACACGGTCATAAAAACTACCAAAGAGAGAAATCTAGAGCAGTCTAACTGAGAGAAAGAAGCTTTTCGCACTTTGTTCTTTGTATTATTTCTGATACGACCGTGTTTACATTGCATAGAGAACTTAACTTGTACGAATCCGCGTCTATTCGATTTACGAATGAGCGATACGATGCTTTTAAGGATATTCAACAACAAAACAAGATATCTCAATAAACTCGTTGTCCTCGAGAGCTGTATGCAAGAAACTCTGCACACTTAGGTTCATCTCCAGAAGTAATTCTGAGCCCACAGGGATTCATAGTAGGTCCGGGACTCTTGTCAGTTTTACTAGCGCAATTATACTAAACGCAGTCACAGATGAGAGGCTTTGGTCATAATCACGCGAGTGTATAAAGGGAAAGAAGAGAACTAGAGGTGATACAAAATGGCACAGACTTTATGGCACTAGATGGTTTTCTTTTCTCTTTAGTCTGGGCTAAGTTCGGATTTCCCCACGCTCTTCCAACACGCAAAGACAATTTTCCACATTTTATCAATTTTTTTCGGTTCCCTAGTGGTGGAATTGAAATATTACTTATTAAAAATATTATAGAAAAGTAAAACTGTCCATATGCCGGAATTTTCATCCAAACGTAAGAAGACTTTGAGAAAATCTAGTTTGAATGTTTCGGAAAATGCGCAATTTTGAACTTATTTTCTCAGACAAATCAGAGTTTTCGAGAAACGTCACGAGAAATCACTTGAACTTGTACCCACAAATGCAATAACGTATAAAACTCCTTTAATGTAAATATTAACATCCGGAAATATGTATAAAAACTTACATATGTACAGTTTTTGGAATATCAAACCACTTCATCAAACTGGCGTTAATATCGTGCTGTTCAGTTCAATTAGCACTATCCGTGCAAAAGTTTAAAGAAAACAATTCGACCGTTTTATGACAAAATCTCGACTTACTATTGTCCATAATTCACTAAAAACTTTGCGAAAACAACTAATATTTTCAAAAAATATACATTACTTTCATTAAATAATTAATAATGGGAAACAAATTGTATTTGCAGCAGAAATATCTAACTTCAATAATGAAGTTGTACGAGAAGTCCAAACAATTTCGAACTTTTGCAACTTTCGAAAATTTAAGAGTTAATAATGAAAATCGGACCTAAGACCTAAAAGAGTATTTCCCTGTACTCTTAGATGAAATTTACAGAAAAAATTCAGTCATTATTGAGTAATTAACAATCGACAGACGGCCGGCAGGCCCGCTGGCCAGACCGACCGACACAGACACAAACTATTTGAGGATAATTCACTTCCGATGCAGCTAATGCACACTAGTCCAGTCGGCAGGTAGTTTAACCCCTAAATTTCCATATCCTAGACAAGGGCCGTCAAACAGGCGGCCCATGTTGCGGCCCGCCAAAAATTACGGGTCAAAATGTGATAGACCCTTGCATCCATGTCGGGGAAGAACGTTGCGCGCCAAGCGCATACGCCCTGTTGAGGTCAATACTTCCTTATTATAAAAATTTTAAGTTCAGATTTAAGATTTTTTTCTAGTAAATTCAGAACTTCATAATTATCCCAATGAGTTTCAGTGCGTTGTACATGGTACGGCCTGGTTTCACGAATGCCCCCCCCCCCCCATTTCAGGACAGTTGACCACACTGCAAAGATCAACAATATAATGGAAATATGGCCCACAACCGCATTAAAGGTTTTAATTGTGGCCCTTGATGTGTTGCTAGTGGTACACCCCTGTCCTAGACCCCGTGCTAACTCTGGAAGGCCCGAAAACCGGTATTTTACTAATTACCAAGCGAGTTGTAGCTTTTCAAAATTACGCTACAATTTCCTTTTTCCCAAATATGTGCAAAAATACACATTTTCGTGATATAATCAACATTATTACAAAGTAATAAATATAAAAATAGTAATAAAAGACAAAGTAATAAATATAATTATTCCCTTACTATTGTGCGTTTATTTTGTTATTGCGAGTTCCATAGCACCAAGTAAACATTACAATCAGCTTTTCATTAATGTTTGAAACAAAACTTCTCAAAACTACACGTGTCACTACCCTTAGAAACTTCTCACCAGCATTCTGATTCCTGTTTATAACTACATTATTTCTCGACACCGTAACATACTTCACACACTCCAGCCACTTCATATTGGCTAATGTGAACGTATTCTGACTAATGTCCAACCTTATTCTGACATAGCATACTGCACTGAGGTACAACTCGCCCTTTTCTAATACCTGTATACTGTGAGTTGAAAATAATATACGTTATTTAAAGAATGTATATTTTCAAACAGTAAAGTACAACAGTTAATAACACGTTGCACATTTACTTACGAATGTCTTAAGTTAATATGCCAAGGTTCAATATGCTTTCAATCACACCGGCTTAGGTGTCTCCGGATATCAATTTACGTCACTGCAGTGCTTCTGAGGCCCAAGGGTTCGAGTCCCAATTCAGCCAATTTTGTTTTTTTGGTAAGTCCAATTAAGCCGCTAACTGGAGGAGAATTCTAGCAGCCAGCTGCACTGAACTGTAATTTTTCGTGCTTTCTCTGATCACCATGGGAATGCTGAAGCAGAATCCAACTAAACAGACCACGGACCGTGCGCGATCTTTCCTTCCTCTTCCTTGTTCTATCCTCGCCTCCTTAGTTACACACACACATACACTGCACTACTACACATGCTGGGACACCACCCGGCTGGAGAAAGATAGCTCATTGGGGGGAAACCCGCAAGCCGACGGATAGAGCGGCGCCGGATCTCCCTATCAAGCAGATCACCACCTCCAGCGATAAAAACACGCATTACACGTACAGGACTAATGATATTAGCCGTTGGCGAGCCCGGAATCACTAATCAAGGAATCCTCCACCAGCAACACGTACGATATCTAAGCGGTATTCTAATTCGCCCCAGACACGAGCAAGTCTGTCGTCACTGACGCTGCAGTATTGGTGACCAGATGTTTCCGTCCATCCAGCTTTTAGGGGAGTGGTGGTACATAAAGGTCCTTAATGTACCCCCCACACGAAAAAGGTCACAGGGTGTAGTCACTATGTGGTGACCGTGATGGTGATGGAAAGTGCCACATTGGTAGGTGCGTGTCGTCCAATCCAACGGTTAGGAAAAGTTTCATTAAGAAAAGTTCAGGTCCATGATGCCAATGAGGAGTGTCCCATCTTGTTGAAAAATTTAAGATTCCTATTTGAGCCTCGAAATTCGCCAGTTTTGTAACATAGCGAGGTAGTTTTCACCTCAAACTGTGTTGTCGGTAAAGATAAAAAAAAGGTCAGTGAACAGATGTACGGGATACTGAACAAACACAATGGAGTTTCGGCCAATCTCTTACATATTCAAGAGAATAATTGGGGTTTTAAGGCCCAAATTCAGATATTCTGTTTATATGCCTTGCCACTAAGGTGGAATATTACTTCATCTCTGAGCCCAAATCGTGACGTGAAACTGTAGTCCTCTTCAACAGCATTCAGTATCTGGATCGCTAATTCCTTTCGTCTGTCCTCATGCGTAGGGCCTGTAGCTATTGTAACTTGTACGGTTTCATAAATACGTCTCCAAACTGCTGTCTGAGGAATTTGCAACTCCCCATCAGCACTACGAATGGATTTCTGCGGGCTGCGTTTAAAAACCACTTGATTCTCTTGACATTCTCTTCTGACACACGCGGCCTTCCAAGACTCTTTCCCTTCCATAAACAACCCGTGTATGCGAATTGTCTATACCATCTGTTGATGTTCCATTCATTAGGATCGATTTGGGACTTCATACGGAATCGTCTCTGCACTGTAATCACCATGCTACATTTCCCAAACTCCAGAAGGTACACCATTCGCGAAGCTAAATGCAATATATGTGCAACTAAGTGGCAATGGACTGAAACTAGAGTACATTCTCTTACCGCCAGTGACCGCCACGCTGTCTTACGACCATTAGTTTTGAATGAATACTGGTATGAAATAAGTATATTCTTTTTTATTCACCATGTATTTTATCGCGTGAATGTCCGGAATTATCCAGGTATTTATCACAATCGTCTGCTAAACAGCCTTTCCTGTCCCGTCCACTGTGTCCGTTTAGTGCGCACTACACGGGATATGGGGATTGCGGGTTGCATAGTGGATTTGTTTGTAATTGTCACTCCCCATCCACCCTCCAGGGGGGGGGGTGTCTTACCCCCAGTAAAAATTTAAACCTTTTTTTTTTTGTTTAAGCAACATTGTTCCTACTTTGAAGAGTTAAGTTGGAATATAAACATCCATCATTTGTTTTGTACGAGTATATAAAATTTTTGTAGCAAATGTTACATTGTAAAACAATGTTTTAACCCACAGCGATATAAATAATAGTATTTCAAGTATAATTACATTTATTATAGGTTGATTTGCTAATATGAGTTCCACACATTTTGAACAAATAAAAAATAAGGCTTCTTTTAAACCTCTGGCTTTCTTGACAAATTGTTTCGAAAAAGTTTTATACGAAACTTGTATGGTACTTTAACCTCTATAAAATTGATTCGAATAATGTTTCTACAGAACGTAAGGTTTAAGTGCAGCAGAAAAAAAAATGACAAAAAAGTCTGACAAATACCGGTCTTCAGACCTCCCTGTGTTAGCATAGGGTCTGCGAGGTCGAAGTCTTTGTCCAATAGATCCTCCAATCGCTACATCTTGGGCAAAAATGTCTAAAAAGAATTATCAGCCGGTAAATTCCAACATTTGTAGAAGGTGATAACAAAATATATACAAGAATCCAAACTTACTGTTGAAAATTTGTTCCGAATAGTGTTACGTATTTAATACGATCGACTTCCGTTCCACACAAGAGGCGTATCTACTATATGGCAGACATGGCACGTGCCATGAGCGCCACTCACACGGGGGTGCTATTTAGGGTATACCCCCTAAAACAAATCACTCTAATTTGAAGTATCCTGACGGGTGCAAACTCTATGCTTGCCAAGGGCGCCTGAAGACGCCTCTGGTTTCACGGTCTGGTTCCAGGATTTTCATCTATTGTCTAATTTGCGGATTTTAGTCCTTTTCAATGTAAAGGAATGCTTCCTAGACAAATAGATATCATGCTGAAAAGGTTGTCACTTATGTAATTTCACTTGGTGTCCGAAAATCGGGACGTGCTGAACGCATTTAATTTCAAATTCGCAAATTCTTAGCCCGAGTCATCCTTTCAAACGAACAAATTTGCTTTTACAAAGGCCAAATATGTAAATCTAACTTAAGGACAAAATTCTCGAAACTAGTCCAAAATGAGGGAGTCCCTGCATGCATGAAAGGTAAGCTGCATAACTTTGCATGTACATCATGTGTGAATCAACCCAGTAAAACCGGCTTTCAAATTGATTAAGTATATATCAAACGATCGCAAAAACCTTACTTTAAAAACTTTGTAAATAAAGTCTGGATATTTTGAAGTGCAAGCAACCTATTTTTCAATGAGTATCTTCCGGAAATGTCCTTTTCTCCTCTCTTCAATATTACCCTCTCAATAAGGAATCGGATAATAGTCCTAGTTCTAAAAAACTCATTCAGAAACGTCTTTACAAGATCAAAGCGGCCCGAGTGAAAAGTCAAATATACTCACCTTTGAAATGAATATTATACTTCCTTTTAGTGGTTTCTGTCTGTTTACTTTCCCGTAGACGTTCTTTAGAAATGGTTATGAAGAACAGTAAAATTTTTAGATTTTGTCAGGAAACTCCAATTAAGGTGGTTCCAGATGCTGAAGTGTTTAGAGATTCTTAAAACATCGTCGAGCATCAGCATCTAAACCGTAGACAAGATTTTCACCAAAATTGATATTCTCAGATCGATTGTGTCGCGGCCACTCGAATTTGAAACGCATTTTTGTGGTCATTTACATGAACCCCTAAGACTTTTTCGAAATTTTCTTAGAAATGGTCCACATTTTTCTTTATTTTTTCTCCAGAGGTATTTACTTCTACAATAATAATACATTTCACGTTAAAATTCGAAAATCAGTTTTAATTTTTTTTGGAACTTCGATATTGATTGTAGTCATTTTCTAAACGAAGTGTTTTGCAAAATTAAATACGCAAACAATGCACAATTTTTGCGTACTTTTGAGTTTTTTAAAATTTTTTTTCAATCCAAACGAGATTTTTGAAAAATCAACTCACATTTTTTGTTCAATTCTTCTTTTTTTTCTTAAAAATAAGGTTACTACTCTATTTTTATTAAACTTCTGGAGTTTTGAAACGTGCAAAACGTTCAAATTTTGTTCGAACTTTCCCATAACTTCGTATTTAAGATGCAAATTTCTTTCTTAACGCAATCTATTTCTCAATATAATCTTCAAATAATTTGAGATACCGTTATTTCAAGATATTAATAAAGGTTTTCGCGCATTTTGTCTTATATCGCTTGATTTTTGCAAGTGATGAATAAGTGTTAGTAGGATATAAGGTGCAATATTATAATAGGTAATCGCCGAAATACGAGAAAGTATGTGCTTTCAGCACTAGTTACGGTTACATTGTAACACCAAATACATAAAAATCTGATACATTAACCTGTTGTTGTTCTCCCTTATAGCATCAAAGTCCAATCATTGTAGACAACACAAAGCTTAAAACTCCTTCAAACCAGAGGTATTAGTTGATAGCGTACACGTTCGTGTATCACCATTGCTGAATATACGTTCTTCACGTAGAATCATAGAACTAGGGACAGGATCGCCGCTTCCACATCAATCTATTTGTTTCCTGAATGGCTGAGAAGCGGCGTGACACTCCCTTTCATTGTTACCAGTTCTTCGATCGATCCCAATTCGTCTCTACTGCCATCCTTCTCAGCTCGTCGAATGTGTCTTCGCCAAACCGTCGAAGTCCAAAGCATTATCTACTTATCGCCCTACCTTCACATTGGCCGAAGGCCTTCTAGAATACTTTGAACCGAAAAAAAAGTAAAGTACAGTTTATAACTGTGAAGGCTAAATTCATTCCAATTACAGTGAAGTAGCGTAAAGGGTTGACGACAGTTACTAGAATACAGGAAGTATCTTGCATTCACAGTAAGTGAACGGCAGTAAATCTCAAAACCTTTACGACAGTTCGTTTTTCTTCCGCTCGACTTAAACGATGATAATCATTTACGAAGGGGCAATGGAATCAAATAAACGAAAAACTAAAATCAGAACAACGGAGTGGCTGTATTGATGCGAAAATATATTTTTGCACAATTTCGACAATTTGAGAACAATAAAGCCGCGATATTCGCAGTAAATCGGCAGCAAGATCGCAAGCAAACTTTCTTCAACCAGGATCTCCATCTTGTGCGCCTTGAGCGACTGCTATTGAAAGTTCTTCTTCAAGGCCGGTAGTGATATTCACATTATGTGGATCATCGGAGAGACCAGCTTGATACAATATCAACTCTTCATAAGCTTGGAAAACGCATATTACTATTACACAATAGCTACGATTATTCGCTTCCTCCATATTATACTTGCACGATCAAAATGTACATTTTCTCACTCAAAATATGTTGCTGCTGCACTCTGTTGGATTGGAACGCCGCGTGCTTCCATGTGGGTAACAAACATTTGGCAAGTGAACTTGCGTTAATGAACACATTCCTTAAATCCGAAAATTAATACTTATCATAGTCTCGAACATTCATCTGTGTGGAAGAGTGATCACTGACACGAGAAATCTAAGCTCGACAATATTTTGAAGAAATTGCCATTCTTCGGAAAAAATTATCAAGTTCCCAATATTTCGGAAAGCTTTCTTGGATGGCAGCTTTCTCTCATAAAGCATTCACATAATACTTCTGGTTCACTAACACTATCAAGGTCTTCCACGGGAGTAAATTTCTTTTAAGACTCAAGAGAATCCTCTCAATTCAGTTTCCATTACCCGTCAATTCTGTGGCTGTTTTATCAATTCTTGATCCGCAACTAGCAACTCAAGGTAGCAATTCAAAGGATATTTTAATAAAACTCAAATTGGAACCACTTATTATCTTCTAGTGTTTATTTGTTCACCGCGTGATATCACAAAACATTTTCTCAATTGTGTATCTGTAGAGATTACAATATGATGAATTCACGATCTTCTCCAGGGATGTTCACGAAAGTCACATCCGAATACTGCAAACAATCTCTCTCGTAACTAGGCAAACAAAGTATCACTTACGCAATCCTTTAAATAATATGAAAAATGACAAACCAGACGCGTCAAGTATCGCATGTTGAAAGAGCAAAACTGGACAAAATGGCCGCCATTGGGGAAAGATTGTAAGGAAATAGTTTCACGGCACTTTCCGACTAGTTAAACACTCCGCACAGAATCCACAACTTATTCAAATTAACAGAACCCTTTTAAAAACAATACTTGCAAGTTCTTGAAAGTAGCTTTTCAAAATGATCGTTAACCACTTCGAATGTTGGAGCACTCAAAAAATACACACCAAAAATTCCAATACGAAAGTTCACCAAAAATTCTTCGATATAATACCTTAAAACGTACAACTAAATTCCACGCTCACCGCAATTCACGCAATACGGTAAAACACAACACTCCGAATCTGTATCTTGTATAAAAATTCAAACTGGAAACTTACCTGATAATCGATGTCTGTTCTTCAAACAATTCTCTCCACGATCTTCCTAATAACTATTGCAAAACCTGAAAAGCAAGTTATACTATTAATCCTCACTGACCCACTTTATAATCTACACAATGAACACTTCGCACAAACACGCCAGGAGCGCCCTACACTGCACCCGAAACGTACAGAAGCATATTTATTCTGAAAACTACACTTAGTAACGACTTCTCCGCAACAAATTAAAAACTGTTTAAAAAAATCATGCATTTTGTGGAGCAAATTTACCGTAAATTGTTCCTTCTCAAAAAAAAATTATAAACTATTATTTTAAAAAATCCTCTCTGATTACCAATAAACAAAAACTCGCATGTCACGTGATAGCATTGTAATCATCCGCAACGAATGTATTTCAATCCAGACGAATGATCCCACATGCAAATCACAGGTTGTTTTGTGCGAAGCGTTAAGCAAGAAGCCCGGTTATATCAAAAGGCCAATTCAAATTTATAATTTTACATCTTGCTCTGAAAATAAATAGTATCAAGTACGTATCACCAGTTGTACCATCAAAAAGTTGCTCTCCAATATGTTGATCCCCGATTTTCATATGCTATTGATCGATACCTGTACCCACATACGGGATATTAATAATCCCGATAATTTATGACCATTGTTTTAATTTAAATTCTAGTTTGCACAGTTCTCAAAACCCAAAGTTTATAATATCAACTACTTGAGAGTTTTTCATTCCCTTCAACTTAATTTTTGCACTACGTTCTCGTGAATACCGGTGACTATATCCAACAGTATTTTCGGATTACATTTTCATTGCGTCATTTTATTAAAAGTTTGTTGTTTTTTTCTCTTGAGTCCCGTGTTGTTCACACAATTGCAGCTCGTCTTTCGTAATATCTAATTAATAGAATATCCTTGTCCGTCATACAGCCATTAGTCACATCCATAATCAGCCACATTCTGTCCAGATCAAGAGAGCCCACTGACGTCATTCGCATATTCGCCTCCTCTATTGAAAAGTTCAAAACGCATCATGCGACTCAGTAGTGGGAATATATTCAAGTGCATTAAATTATCTTGGCGCACAATATTCCAGCACTCATTAATTGGTGTACACTGAAACTACGTCGCAGCACTCTAAAATCATTCCTCTTTTCACAGCAGAAATAGGGCTTCCTAATCCAAAAGCCACTCATGCACCATCCATAAAATACTTAAGAGTTTACCTAGATTCGCATCAGTACCACACTACACTTCCACTTTCGCAAATGGCTATTATCAACGTTCCTGAGGAATGGCCATTTTGGAGGCTCGTCTGGTGTTTGGCCTTTTAGACAATCAACTAGTTCCGCCGAACAGCCTACAGTATCGTCCAAGAACTTACCTCCTCGACCTTCGTTTATCACACCAACTGGCTTGTCAATCATCATTTCGATATTAACAATCCAATTATAACCAAAATATAGTACTTCGCCGAATATTAAATGCTAACATACTCCGAAACGACCAAAACCGATATGATACGGGGATCACAAAGAGACATCGGCATCAGCCACCAGGGCCTGAGAGAACTGTAGTTTCAATATCTACCGGCAGGTGGTGGTACAATCGGACAGAGGGCGATGGAAACAAAATTGGATGAATGTATCGATTTGAGCTTCAACACGTTTGTATAAAGATTCACAAATGTTTTGAAATGCTTATTATTTATTGAGTTATCACAAATTTCTGACATGAACACATTGACGTTTCACTTAATCAAACCATTCGCTCTGTGCATCCGAGCCTGAACCGCACACACGCCATTGAAATGTATTTTGTGGTCACGTCTGCTGCGAAGTGAAGGGCTTATATCGCGGGTACAATTAAGTTTTGGGGATAGTCTGCTTAATTAGTGTAGTGTTGTATTGGTTTTAACTTATGTCTACTTGTAAGGAAATTATCTTCGCGTTAACATTGTGCTAAGTGTTCGAAAGAGTGCAATAGTGTAAATGGAGCCTTGTGATCTCTTATAGAAGAACGATATTTTATAAATTGCCACCCGCAGAATGTCCTAAACGTATTGAAGTCTGATATTTGATTCTTTGGATTTATTTTTTAAGTATTGCGTGCGTCATGAAATGTGGAAGGAAAGAAATTATATTAGTTACACAACTGCATGTTATTCGACGTCTGGTTGGTATTACCGGAATATGTAGAATGATGTCTCCATCACTCATAGAGCATTCTAATTTTATTTGTTAAACCATCGAAATTAGCTTGTCCAGAATGGGATGGGGATTGGTGGAAGATTATTAAAAATAAAAATTAAACAAAAGTTAAGTAATTCTTTGTAATTTCAGTTCTCAAGTATACAATGCAATGTGTCAAGCCCATGTACATTCAAATGAAAACAAAAATTAAAATTATTTCCCTTATCAGATCCAGTCCTTCACAGAAAACATATTCAAGCTTTAAAGGCTTGTGAATTTTACCATTTGCAACTTGCAATGAAACCAAAACATACTATTTATGTATATTTCCATGCTTTGAACGGTCTCAATTTAAATGTCATTACAAGTTCTACAAGAAATAATTTACACTCCCCCCCTGACAATTACAAAATTTAGCTTTGTAGTGTGTGGAAAGCCACAAAGTCAGTTCAACTGAAAACTCTTTTCAATGCTTGGTTGCAGAAGGGGGACTACACTAGAACTTTTCAGATAAATAAGCCTATGTGCTCAGCTTATATATTCAAAGTGTTTGTGCTAAAAACTGGAAATTTTGTATATTATACACTGTAACCTCAACTCTGCCCACATCTAAATTTTATTTAATGCTGTACATATTAAGACACTTGCCATTTCCATTCATTCTTTTTCAAACAAGTGTTAAAAGTTACATTATAATCCCTTAAAGAAAATGCACTATCTTTGTATAGAACACCACCACTATACACCCCCCCCTTAAAATTAAGAGCATACAGATTTTTCTTAACATTCTTTAGAGTGAATGTCTGTATGCAGAAGAAACAGTCTTACAGTTCAAAACTCCTCTGAGAAACAAATTTCAGCCAAGTATTTTCCATTTACAGCCCTATGTACATTGAGACTTAAATTCTCTTGGTTTACTGGGTGAAAACATTAAACATTCTACTTGAATGCCACACAAAATAAACTTCAATAAATACTCTCAAATACACTTTCTAAAATCACTCACTCAGACACTCCCATCTTTTCTTAAAAACTCATATCCAAGTGGAATGTTAAGTCCCATTCATTTCACCTACAAATTTATACAATTCGCATTTGGAGACTATTTCCCAAAATACACTTGTATTTACATTTTTCTATACACCCTGCCCTACAGCCATACATGCTGAAATGTGGAAAACATGGCAGTGACTGTCCACATATCACAAGCACAGTTCTCGCAATTTTTAAGTTTCAATATTTTATGTTTCACATTCATCAACTTGCTCCCTTCCAAACAGCAACAGCTAATAATTACAAACCTATGGCATCTACATTTTACATCTAATATGCTGTACATATAGAACAATTCTGAGAGGGAAAAAAAAAAAGAAAAACTTCACATACACATTGTGTAACTTTCCCATTAATTTTACACATGATCCCACTCCAGTGAATGGGAGTGGAACTGCAAGATTGTTAATATCACTAGCTTATCCACACACATCAAAAGTCTGAAGCAACATTGTATTAAGTCTATGAAGGAAAACCGATTTCACTTCCACACATGATCTTTTTTGCACCAACACAATGAGGACTATACCTCACGCTTCAAAAAGCAATATCTTCCATTGTGGTTCTGAACCAGGTACATCCGCTTACATGAATCACGGATTTTAATCTTTAAATAGAAGTTTCACATCACAACAAAAATATGTAATGATGCACACTATTACACATCACCACTGTCAAAGCACTAACTTATGATGTACGGATTTTCTATTTCGTTCAAAACTTTCCCACAATCTCATTCCAACAATACTTTATGTGAAACAAGACTCCTAATTTGACCAAAGTGTATGATATAACCAGTGTATTCAAACTAATGAAAATTTGAAATAGTTAAGAATTGTTACAATGCACTCACATTTATTCAACATTAATATCCTTTTGAAATACATTGATATATAACCACGTTTATATTTTTTTTTTAACAGCATTTCAAATTTCCAACATGGAAGAGCACTTTACTTGCAATAAGAATAAAAACTCAGTTGTAAAATTTACAACTACGTTTTTTTATTTATTTCTTAAAAGAATAATGCTTTGTGCAAGAAAATCTAAACATGTTACACGAATTTTAAACCTGCAAGTAATTTCAATGTTCCTTTTTATTATTAGAGAAAAATCAAATATTAAAATTCTTCTAGCAGTTGAGATCTCTACAAAATAAATTTATTTTTCCACTAAAAATTATATCAAAGTACAAAAATAACCAAAAATAAAAAAAACAAAACAAAAACAATGATCTTTTCATTGCAGATAGTATCTGAACAATCTTCAGTACAATACTAGGAGGAGGAGAAAGCAATGTGCTCTTGGATTCAACTGATCCTTTAAACTCAAGTAGACTAGAAATTTGGCAATGACCACCAATACCAACAGAAAACTCCACTTACTATCTCCATCTTTACATTATTTTAAATAGTTTACAAAATTATTTGAACTTCAGAAAGTTTTACTATGAACTTTCTCAGTCCTCCAGATTTTTCCTGCATGTGTCACATCAATTTTGTTATTTTGCAACTAGTACTTCAAACCACCTAAAAACGTGACAATGTAGCAGTGACAATGGTGATGAAAATGTTCTTGCTATGGTTCTGTTTAGTTGTGGACGGCAGCAGAACTCTGCTGATGCCTCTCCAATTCCTCCAGACTAAGGATTTTTTGAGTTGAAGGAATAGAAGGCATATCTGGTAGCTGGCCAGCACGAGTAAACCAACGGGCTAACTGATTTGTAGTAGGTGATGTGGAGAGATCTGCTGTAGAGCTGCTTCCCAGAGAAGCATTCTGCCCTTGGCGTACAGGCATAGATTGTGATCCCCTCTGCATTCGTGAATCTAATAAATTAAAAACAATCCATTATAAAAGTGCAATTTTTATAAGTAATTTCTTTTCCCTTTTTCAAAATCTTAACACATTCCCAACTATTAAAATATTTAGGAGTAAACTTTATACCCAAATTCATTTATAAATTAATTCTTAACATCTATAATACAGAATGCACTCCCAATAGAGTTCTCAAAAATTGTAATTTACACTAGTAGTGGTAAGTCTGCCTTTTATGCAGAAGCTGTGGCTTCAATGGAAACCAACTTTCAGTTTGATGAATCTTTTAAAGATTGGAAAAAAAACTACTTAATGCAGATTGGAAAAAAATCTATTGAAAGTAGACCATTTCAAGTCAGAGTTAAAACTAGCTGAAGGACAGCATGTCATCACATTACTTCATAAATGAAGGGGAAAAAATAATAAAAACCAAGTGCACAAATAAAACAACTTTCTTTCTAATTGAATTAATTATAATTTAAATGAAAACCTATACTTTACGACAAGTTATTGGTATTAATGCACTAATAATTGATAACCATCCCATTGTTAATGGATTTAGTCTCAGGTTGTGAATAAAATTACACTACAGAATTTTTTTTTTCAAGGTTGTTTTTGCTCCAACATTGGCATAGATAATTATCACAGGAAGAGCCAAATCTATGAAAAGGACAAAATTATTTGAAAAACTCAGAACCTTGCACGACAAGTCACAAAACTTCTCTAAAACCCATAATAAATCCAAACATCAATATTTACATTAGTTTTTTTATTTCTTTTAATTCACTTCCATCCTTAATTAAAATACAAACTCCTCTAGTTTTAGGAAATTTGCAAATTTCTTCACCAAGAGAAAACTTCAAAAGACCATGGAATGAAGTATCACCAAACTAACATCATGTGCTCATAATTCACAAAATCTGATGAACTGTTCAAGAAAGAAGTAAATTATCAAACATTTGAACAAATTTGTATTGGAACTCACTGCCTTGTGATAGATTCACAAAAGGCACCTTTTCAGAAACTATAACCCTGCAAATGTTTACAACCTTTCTGCACTCCATGTCCGAAAAGAAAAGATATTCAGTATGTTCGCAAACATTCACTTAGTAGGAACATTCCCAACATTTTCAGCCATTTTCAGAAGAAAATTGTAACCCACATCTTTCAAAAAGGCACTCTTTCGTTCAGAAAACTTAAAGTTTCTATTATTATAAGGTATTAAATCTTCGTTTACATATGTTACATTTCTTTAACAGACCATCTACAACACTGAAGATAGCAGCAAAATTACTGGTTTAAACTTCTTGAATTGGGTACATTCCATTTAATTCAATGAAATTCAATTGCTTTGATGAGGAAGCAAGAGACTTTGCACTGCTGCTACAAATGTATACAGCAAGGTTTTCCTTCCCTTTAATTGGCTTGCCCTTTTCTGATTATATGTTTCTGCACATCTCATCAATTCATTGCCTTCTCCATTAGAGAAAAATTTATCACAACTACAGTAGTACAGTGAGAGATTCAAATTCTAAATGACTATTCCACTACTAAGTAATTTCTTTAGCATTCCTAAATTTATCCATATTATGATTATGATTATGATTATGATTATTAATGATCAAAAGCATTTCATTCGAAAAACAATTCCAATTAAGAAAACTTACCGTTTTTTCCAGAACTGTGACTAGCACCAAAGTTCTGATTCATAAGAAGTTGCTGTAATGAAGGGCCCAAATTGTTCTGATGCCTCTGCTGCTGTTGCTGTTGCTGTTGTAAGGAAGCAAAATGAGCCTGCAAAGTCTGGGCTGAAAAAAAAAAAATTCAGAACCATATATTGTGATTTGAGTAGTACTAATTTCATAAACTGAATTTTTAAAAGGTTCCTCTAGCCAAATTTGTGTTTGGTTGATCCACGTAAAAGACTTCAATATTTTGTGGAGGTTTATCAAGTATTAGATGCACATACAAAATGAGAAAGATTTTCAAAAACTGCAAATCCACAAGAAATAAGAACATGCGCAACAACCCATTTTCAACAGACTGGTCCAACTTTTTCAGGAAACCTTAAATAGAGAATATGATCTTAGGTTCATCACTTGAAAATAGAAGCCAACATTCAGAACTCAAAAGAATCATGAAAACTTTCTAAACAAATCTGTCATGCAGGCTCCTATTAAAAAGAAACATGAAACCCAGGAAACCAAAGAACAAACAAAATAAGCAAATCCCATTACAAGAGACACTTAGTAAAATTGAATAGTCTCACTTAAGCAGGAACTCCTAAGTGGGGAATTTGTTTTTTGACATGTTTAACGAAATGTTGCCGTATTTTAAATAGATTAGCATGATTTGTACACAATTGAGGAAACAAAATTACTTGATACCATAGACCATTTAGCCAGATCTTTTGAGTTTATATATACAGCAAAATCCTGTCGCAAAATAGAGCCAATACTTTTTATTCTTTTCTATATACACTGAATATTCTGTTGCCCACCTCCGTGGTGTGAATGTTGGGTTGGATTCTGTTGTGCAAAATTATGTACAATTTTTACAACAACAAGTAGTATTCCCAACAACTGTTTACAGCTCTATTTACTTCTGCTCAGTCAAACCTTTTTTGAATAGGAAGTTAAAATTATCTGCTTCTTTCAAGGCCTCATTGCTAGTAATTCTCTTTCAGCAAAATTGACTGCAGTTATTGTATGATCTGAAGCCCCTTTATTTAACAAAAATATTCTAATTGACTCCATCACAACTGCCTCAATAAGTGAAGGTAGTGGTAGACTCGATTGTCACCTATATTTTCATCACCCTCATTCAGTTTTCACAGAGAAATAAAATAGAAGATATGTCAGTTGTTGCAACTTCCCCACCTGCAACAATATATTTTTTGAACTGGCATATAAATGTCTCCATTCTCACATAACTTCTTCCTCTGAAACACTTCCTACATGCAGGTTGAATCCAGATTACTTAACACTAGAACACCCAGCAAAGTCTTTTTGACTGCATGCCTTCAACATTACTTCTTTAAAAAGGTAGATGGAACAATGGAAAAATATTTAAATATGTCACTACAACATTACTTTAAAACAATATTTTAGCATATAATAGAATTATGCCACAACTGAAATATATTTTAAACAATTATTGTAATCATTGTCCCGAGAAATCAAAGCAAAAGAAATGTGTTGAGCGGAATATGCAAATGTATGGACAAAAGTTTATGTCGAAAAGTTAATTTTAATATAGTAGCAATATTGTAATAATAATAATAATAATAATAATAATAAATGTTATAAACTTAACTTTAAAGAATAGTTTGACATGTGACCCAAAAGTATATTTCCTTGCAATGCATTTCCCATGCTGTCTAGCAATACATCATTTATTTGAAATATTTTACATAGGCTTATTTCTCACCAATTGGAACTTTACGAGTGTTAGATGACAGTTCTAAAAAATTTAGTACAATGTTTCAAACTGCAGTAGTTCTTGTTCAGGTTTCCATTGCATTTACTTTCTACATTTCTGACCTTACAAGGAATAAACAGTATAAATATGTTTAGTTGTAGATCTAAACTCTAATGACTTGTACAGACTACAGTTTTGAAGGACATTTTGCAGAGCTCTTGGTGTTTGGTGTTTTCTCTTGTATTTCATAAACCTTCCACAATATTTCCAATGTAGGTAAAAACATTGACACAGCATTTTAGTTATATCCCAAAATTCACATTTTTTTTTACTACTTTTGACAGAGTTTTCATGCCATTAACTGTGTACTACATACATAGTTAGGAAGGTACATGCCAGCATATCAATTCTATTCCTCTGACACATAATATTGGTTCAGTTTGTAAAGGTATCTAATTATACCAGAGCTGAATTATTTTTCAGATGAAAGCAAGGAAATTCTTTCCAAATCCCTTTTAATATTTCGAAAATCAGGAAGCAAGACTGTGCCTAAAAAAGGTATAATATATTACTACACAATTGCTGTCTAAAGTGACATGGCATCCTGAACACAAAACGTATCTTTTATACTCTTACTTCTCTTTTTCCGAATTTGAAGAAATATTTTTTTTATTTAACCTTTGTGTAATAACAATGCTATTCCTTCATTTGCTAATAATTTTCTTTTTGAAACTTAGTGATATATTTGCCACCGTTACGAAACATTTCATGAATTTGCATGAATTGAACATGAGGGCCAGTAAAAAAAAGCAAAGAAGGAAAGAATGGCTGCACATTTCTTCAGAATGTATCCAAAATACTAGGAGATATTTAAAAAATTTCAGCTTTGAAAAATGTGAAATAAAAGCTTGAGGATGCAGACAATACACAATGAGTCAAACTGCTGCTTCCTGAGCGTTCTAGATAAATTCAATTACTTTTCATAACCTTATTTTTTTTAACTTTATTAACACACAGTAAATAAATAAAAAAGATGAAGTCACAAAAATACAAAATCCTATATTCAAAAACTAAGAAGTTACAAGGGCATAAAGATCGCCAGGAGTCGAAATGAGGCTTCTGGGCAAATTAGTATTATGTATTATGTATCAAAACAATCTTCAATACAAGTCACAGCAACTGACAAAACCCTTTCATTTTGATGCCATCACTCTCGGATCCATAGAAAAGAAAAAGAAAAATTCACAATTCTAGTACTTATGTATGTCCATGTAGCAATAAAACTAATCAAAGTAAAATAAAATTATGTATACATGATGCAGGAAACATCTACACAGCACTAAAAAAATTGAAATACGTAGGCACCCTGACTTTCTTCTTTTCAAGAGATGTCTAAGCTTACAGAATGAGCTTTCCTCAACAGGACTTTTCATGCACGCACGTCACTGGTGTTGCACAACCCTGCTCCAATCTAGTTTCAAGCGTGTGCCCCAACACTAACCATGGTGATGTGATTCCAGAGTTACCTGGAGGAAAATTCAATGCTTTGTTTTTTAACAAGTGAGAACGCACAGCAGGGAAAAGGGGGAAAAAAAAAAGCAATCTTGTCCACAATAGACTGGAATCTCTTACAAAGGGGTGCCTCAAAGTGGGAAATAAATGCATTATTCATGTATTACTGATTTCTGGCTTGTCAATTTTATCCCCAATTTGCAAGATTCCCTAATAACAGGATCTTGCTGTATATTCTGTTTTACATTAGACTTCAATAAAAACTAATTTCAATGTGAATAGCTACAAAAAATTGTGTGAAGGAAAATCTTTCGAAAAACTGGTGAGTCATGATCAAACTGAGTAGGCAAACACATTCACAATAAGCAAGGCCATCAGAACTAAGTTTCTCCTAATTCTTGAGAATTAATGAGGTGTAGTAGTTTAGCTATTTAACGAACAGTTGTTTGAAGCTTTTAACAAGCTACAATATTATACTACATAGTGTGGCTGAAGCACCTCCATCTTTGCAGAAAATTGAAGCCATGTTTTTTGAAGTCAAAGCAGCACCCTCCGGAGAAAATTCTAGTATTCCATATACTGCCGGGTGAGCGTAGGACACACATTATATACATTCTCGTACTGTGTGTTCCACAACCAAAAATGAATCCTTGAAAACCGAATGACCACATGTTAGAACGAATTGAGAAGTTTAAAATACGTGGTGCTTCCTACATTAGTTATTGTCATAAGAATGGAAGCTGTTTGAAGTGTTATAAGGCAGCAAACTTGAAAAATAATATATTTGTGGTTTGATGACATCTATTTTTACTGTTATATGCTAAACCTACTAAAGGCATTATGAATATTGAAACCATACGGGCAGCCACTCTTTGTAGTATATTCTAGCTAGTTTGCTTTTTACAAACTTCGAGAATTATACATGCAATGAGGAAAAGAGAAACTGGTATTTACAATTTGACAAAACCTGCAGTTTCTTTGAACTCACCACGGCCACTTGAGGATTGGTTGGTAGGTCTGTGCATCATCATCAGAGAGTTAAATTGTGGAGGTACAGCAGTTAAATTAGTCTGAGGTGTAGACACAGACATTTTTGAACGAGGCATATTTGAAAAATTTCCATTGTTGCTGCCACTGCTCCCAATTACAGAATTATGGCGTTGCTGCTGTTGCGATTGTTGTGACTGCTGCTGTTGCAGTTGTGATTGTGACTGTGATTGCTGATGCTGAGCTGTTTGATGTTGTTGTTGATATTCCATGTTAGAGCCATACTGGTAAGTATTGCCTTTAACAATTGCACGACCTAAAATGCAAAGAATTTTATTCATAATTGCGGTGCAATTTAACAATACATCGTTGCTACAAACCAAATCATTAATGTTGAGAGTGCCTGGTTAAATCACACAATCTATGGGCCAGGCTGTGTTAACACAGCTTTACAAACGTTATAGCAGATAATTTTGGAATTCATCTGGCTTACCTTCGAGATGGAGCATTCGCTAATAAAGGGCAAATGTCTTAATATGAGGGCTGTGTGAATACTTTGGCATAAAAATGCAGTCGACATGGTGTGGGGTACAGACCTTAGGTTGTTTTGTATATAGCAAAGGCCAAAGCCTCCTTGAAAATTGGAATTGGAGGCAAAGCATCAACCAAGGTTAAGGGAGGTAAGGTTTGTTATGGTGGTATTGGGTAAATGGAAAGTTCCAAACAAGAGGGACATTAAACTAAACATCAGGTCACTAGCAGAAGAAATTTCCCACAAGCAATCTGACCAGTTTATCATAAACCTGTTACGTTTTTTCACTGCAAGATACACCTAGCCATGTGCAAATCCAATTTATCATTTTGTGGAGGAGTGGCGGGGGGAGCACAGATTTTTGTGAAGTAATACACGTAATTCTTATATGTGTGTGTGTGTGTGTGTGTATAATTCTATAAAATATTTATGAATAATTACAAAATTGTAACATTTAAATCAATTTTTCCAAAGAAAGGGGAGTAAGAATGGAATTTTCTAGGTCCGGGGGGGGGGGGG
>BOPP01000300.1:0-22784 GCA_017312745.1 Gryllus bimaculatus | reverse complement strand
GGGGGGGGGGGTGGCCTCCCCGGAGCTGTCACTGTAGCTAGCCACCTTGGGTTGGCTAATGTCAACTTCATCCTGCTTAAGTACACTTTGAACCTGTTGCTACTTCAGACTTTTTCCATCCAATTTGGATAATGACCAGAAACCAACCAATTTGGAATTAGCAGATTCACATTTTATCCCTAAAACACACACACACACACACTTATAAGTGAATAGAAAAAATCTTATACCCTGTTGATGTTGTTTTGGCATATTCCACTGAATTCCTCCCGACTGTTGAGAACGAGGAGGCCCTCCACTTTGTTGCCTCATTTGATGTTGCTGAATGTGATTATATTGTTGAGATTGTGAAGCGAGTGATTTGATTTGGTCCCCACCTGGATTAAGAATAAACATGATGAAAGGAATTTTAAAAAGCCTTTGCAAAATATTCTTTTAGATCAAAAGAAAATAATACCTCCTGAATTTTTTGCCTCATTGCGAATTCCAATATTCATATTTGTGGCTTCTGATTCTTTCTCAGCAGTCATTTTCCGAAGAACAGATGTTGGAGTGAAGGCAAGTGGAGTAGGAGATGACAAATGTTTAGCTGGCGAAGAGGAATCCACTTTTACTCCACCTCCAGTACCTGCTCCACCTCCAGGCATACTAGGTGACAGAGACCTGACACACACATGAAAAACAAATTAGACCTATAGACATGTATAATTCATGCAAAAGCTTGTGATGGTAAGGTAGTATCTTCATACTATCAATCACAATCAAGACTGCCAATTCACATTTTACCCCTAACACACACACACACACACACACACACACACATACACATACAAGAGAATAGAAAAAACTTATACCCTGTTGATGTTGTTTTGGCATATTCCACTGAATTCCTCCCGACTGTTGAGAAGGATAATGAACGATATTAAACATGAAATAGTTTTTCAACATCGAATTTTTAATAAAAAGTTTGAATTAGCATGGAAAAACTCTTCTGAAAAACTTTCACTGGGTTTTAACTTTCCTCTATATACAAGTGTAAATGGAGTACTATACCTAGTTCAGAGAAAGTTATGTAATGCTGCGGAAAACAAATTACGAGATTTCAACAGAAATAAGTTTTTGAGTTCCCTGATATTCGAAATGTGCAAACGTCATCTATGAAGAACAATAGCACCTAAACAATATGTAGAATTTTTCCAAACTGAATGAATACGACAATTTGGCCTCACTGAAGCTCTGAATTTGAAAAAACATTCATTAATTTTTGGGAGTACATGAAGCCCTTGGGACATCTTCAAAATTTTATACACGAGTAGTGATTTTATACATGAAATACATGATATTTTGTAGTGCTCTAGTCTATGGTTTCGTTTTCTATAATTACATTATATACACATGTAATATGAAGTGTACTTTATTGTACTTTGAGCAATGGTGGCATAATTAAGACGTCATTTGATTTACCAGTTCTTTATGTACTCCATTTGGACAATGGACTGTTAAATTGAATATATATAAATAAAAATGGCTCCAATTTATTTCTTTAAATTTCTTGTAGGAATACAGTGAAATTCTCTCAGATGGTTTAGGTCAGATTTTCACTGTCAAATCTGTTTTCAAAAACTGCAAAAGTTAATTTTTTTCGAGTGTTCTTAAAACTACAAAATTGAAGATAGACATTTTTCTGACAAGAAAATCTTTTTTCCCCATAATTAGTCCATAATAGTCCATAATTTCCATACTTCCCTTTGAACTATTTACAAATTATATATCAAATGCTCCATTCACATTTACAAGCAACTATTGTTCATCTATTCATGTTAAAAATTGAGTATTTGATTTGTGACCGGCACAAACCTACTACCTTAAAAATTAGTATTCAATACCCTCCAATATTATCTTATTTAGAAACCATTAAATCATTCTCTGATTTATTAAACTTCTGAAACCAACACTCAGATTTAAACAGTGACAAGTCAAGGTTGCACAGTGGCAGGAGAGGGAGGACACTCCCCCAATTATGAGCTCCAATACCCAAAAGTCTTAAAGCTTCTGGTTGGACATTTGTGTCCTCCCTCTGTTCAGCTTGTGGTATTTAAGTGCCACTGTCAAATCTGATACTTTTCTGAATCTTCTACTCTACAATATAAGGGATATGATTTTGGATTACGATTGCAGTAATATGATTTCTGCATTGCCGCCCCGCCCCCCACACACAAACAAACAAACGAACAAACAAAATTTAAAAATGTATATCAAAAATTTACAAAAACATTTGCCACATAGTAATGTAATGCTAAAGTACTAACTGTTGCATTTCTTGTCTTTTTCTATAATTCTCCCGCTGCTCTTCCAACTTCTTTTTTATGAGTGCTGACTGCATGATATTTTGAGTGTGTGCAATGAGTTCTCGTGGAGATGGCACCCGAGGCAAAACTGAAAGAGAAGTTTTGGTGAAACATCATATAAAAACAAGACCTGGATAACATTTTGAAAATATGGATTCCATCTTGATTTCACATCCAAATGCATATATGAAACAAAATATGTGCAAGGCATATAATCTATCTACATTAATATCAACAAGGCTACAAAAGCCTTAATGTGCATTCTATGAACTGATATTCAAAGTAAGAGTTCAAAATACACCAATTCCACAGTTTTCTAATTCCCAAAATTCAAACTCTCATTGAAACCATTTTCTGACCACATATGAACACATTTTTTTAAACTGCTATTAATGTAAGTACTAATAAAGAAAATAATAGTAGTAGTAGTAACAAAACTTCCTAATATACATGCTTGCAAGAAGGGAAATGATATTTATAAAATAATTTGAGATTTTTGCAACAAGATAATCATTGATAAAGAAACTAAAATTGACCTCTAGAGGATATATCTATGCAAGAGGATTGATCTTTACCTCTTTAGAATAAATCTACGGAACCTGTCACACTGCTAGTTATGAAAATAGTTGTACAAAACCAGACAAGGAATGTTTTGTCTGCACACTCCTGGGGAAAATGTCTAAAAGAAATTTTAATTTTAAGTTAAAAAATGGAGACTATTTTATATTACAAACCTACGTAATTTGAAGGGACCTGGGAACAACTGTGTACGTGACTGAAAAACGAATTTTGGGAATACTAACGTTTGGGTTTTACTGTATGTCAATCTTATTAACTACAAATATTTAACTAGTTGTTTATAATTTCACTTCTATGTTCAGCGTCACTTGGGAAACCGAGACCAATGAAATCAAACTTTAATATGTGTCTAACCACTCTTGTAATGGAGTAGAATAAGTAAGTCCATTTTCACAAACTCCAATAAGATTATCCTTTTTTTTTTGCTGGTCAAACTCTGGCAAAAAATCTACTATCATTGTAAAAAAAAAAATTTTTGTAAGACTTTAGAAATGTTTAAAGTACTGGTATCCACTGCACTAAAATGGTAAAAAATAAAAGACCCAAATAAATTGGCTATAAATACTCAAACAAATTGCAAAAGTAACCGAGCCTTTCATGCTGTTTAAATATCTGAGAATTTGACAGATATCACATTAAATTATAATAAAGCATCAAATTAACTCAAGTTCGCAGGCAAAAGGGGATGATAAGAACATCAATCCCTCACCTGGATGTTGCACAGTTAATGTATTTGGATTTGTAGTCAAATTTGGAGAAATTACAGGAGGCGGCTGACAATATGCTGGAATAATAGTAGTGAAGAATTAACTTGTTGCACTACTACACAGTACTATTTAATGCACATTTAGTCATGAAATTTAGTAATTTAACTAATATAACCACCAATGTTCTTTCGAAGTTTACTGATAGTACACAACCTCAATACCAACCACTATTAAGAGGAGATGGGATGCGCAGCTGCTGTTGCTGGTGCTGTTGCTGCTGCTGCTGCAGCATAATCTGGTGGAGAAGATCAGGCTGTGGAGGATGTGGATGTGGAGAAACCGTACGCGGAGATGTACCTGTAAAGCATTCCAAGAACTTATGAATATACAAACACATACTGTCGTGCAATTCTTTCAGAGCATGTAGAAAAATACGCCCATTTAACTTATCTGCCAGACACATTGTTAAATTGATAATAAACTTTTGCTGCACAACAATTTCCATATCACTTCAAAATATTTCCAATTATTTATTAGTTTAATTGAAATTTTTAACTATGTTCACTAACAGATGCTCTCGATGTTCAAATCTAAGAGTACACAGTATTGTACTGAAAGATTTATAACTACACTGTAATTCATTAGCTACATTAAGATTTGTAATTATTTCTGAACCACTTGATAAGACTATTCTAAATATTATATTATTATTAATTATACACACACACACACACACACACACCCATAAACACACACTAAACAACTTTATTGTTCACTAATATTTGATTTTTATCGTTTAAAAATAATACAATTTCAGAAATTTCTAAGAATAGTTCAAGAAGAAAATCATGACTGCCTAAATAGATATTCATAGCCTTCCATCAAATGCAACAAAATTACATTTTTGACAATTTATTCTAACAATTGCCACAATTTCAAAACAAGAATCAATAGATTATCAGGCAAGTTTTATTGATGAAATCCAAATGAATAGAAGTGTGAAAGTAAAACTGCAAACAAGCTTTTTTCTTTTAATCAACTGACCTTGCTGCATTTGCATTTTCAAGATGCTAACAAGAACTTCACGATGTCTGTGCTGCATTGCTGGGTTCTGCAATTGCTGCACAAGATGCTGAGGGGTAATTTCTCCATACCTTAGTCCTGAAAGCAATTACGTAACAAATAAACATACATAAATAAATCTGTGGAATAGAAATTTTAGATCTAAAATTCTCAAACCTTGCAAGATGGCTTTTGCTTCAGGTCTCTGTAATAACTCCCTGCTAGGTTGAGCATTAGCCACCATCACTTGAAGTTCTGGTGGTAAGGGAGAAAGAGATGGAGGAGGTGGTATGGAAAATTGTGGGCCCATTGGGCCCAGGCGAGTTCCCTGCATTGAATGCTGACCAGCAGCAAACAATTTCGACAACAATTCTTGTTGATGCTGTTGCTGTTGCTGTTGGTGGTGATTGTGATGGTGGTGGTGGTGATGTTGCTGTTGCCTTTGCTGTTGCTGCTTTTGTTGCTGCTGTTGCTGTTGTTGCTGTTGTTGCTGCTGCTGCTGCTGCTGTTGCTGCTGTTGTTAATAATAAAATGGTTTATACACGATTTCATGGTATAGAAATAATTAAGTTTTGAAGTCTTAGCCAAAAATCTAATAAATACGATAAACATACTTGGACTTGCAACAATTTTAAAACCAAATCTTGAGGAATTTGCATCTGCTGGGATTGGGTCTGGGCAAGACCGGGAGGAACAGCATTATTCACAACATTTTGTTGACCAAGAGCACCAAAACCACTCAAAGGATTAACAGAGGATATGCCCACATCAGCAGGTCTCACTGCGGTTACAGGTCTTGCCATAGATTGTAGGTTTGCTTCTTGCTGAGATTTACTCAACATCTAAGACAAAAAAACAACTTCCAAGTTACTCCTCACGCAAAAAACAAACTCTACTGTTTTAATATTTATGGATGGGTCTAGTACCTGCAAGAAGTTCATTGGTTGTGGTTTGCTGGGAATGGGACCATTTGCAACAGTAGCAGGTATAGCTTTTCCATCACTAACTTGGGCAAGCTGAATAAACAAATTTAAATATTATTTTCCATAGCTATTAGAGACAATATCAAATGAATGTAACAGAACTAACCAATTTATTAAAAGCTGAAAGATCTTCATCACTTTTTTTGTTGGATGTTTTGTTTGAAGATATGCCTTGCCTCATTTTTGCCTCCAATTCTTCCACACTGTGTAATTTGCCTGTTGCTTCTGAAAATGCAGCCTCTTATGATTACATTGATGAAAAAATTTTAATTACATTAAAACATTCAAGAGGGATTTGCAAACCTACCCAAATCTCTAATACTATGTCCCTTAATTACAGGTAGGCCATTATCACCTTGACCACCTCGTTGCAACAAATCTAGTAGATGAATAGGTTTTCCAACATTGCTACTTCTCATGCTATCGGCTACTGTTTCTGAGACTGTCTCAGAACCACCACCAAGCCCACTACTACGACCACCACCACCACCAGAAGAGCTAACAGTGGCAGTGTTGGCAGCTGGTGAAATGGGAGCAAAATATATATTCGACTCACTCTGAGGAATTACTATATCTGTAAGAGGTAAAAGGGAATTAAAAACTCTACAGGCAAACAAACAAAAGAAAAAAGAATCCCTTAAAATAATTCAAACAAACCTCCTAGCATATTTGATAGCAATTCTTCATGCACAGATGATCTTCGACTATCTGTCAGTTTATTGACCGGGCTTTCTCGTCTAAACCACTGGCTGAATCTTGAACCAGCAGGTCCTTCTGCTGTGGCACCATTCTAAACAACACAAGCGAGAGTTAATATTCTCTTTTACTATAGTGCTCTGTATTTGCACAATAATACAACTTCATACTGTAAGCAAGCCTGGAATTGCATCCCCTTTCAGAAAATCATCCAGATTAAAATCAGATTGATCCTTTCGGTCTTCTTTCTTTTCTTGCCATGCAAGACTACTTTCCGTGGTTGTGTTAGGAGACTTTGTTGACAGTGAATCTTTAAAAGATTTCCCATCTTCCACAGTAATAGGGGATGGAAGTGTTGCTAAAGGAACAGCAACCGTTCCTAATGTAGGAGTGCTTCTTCCTCCTGGCCCACTTTGAGTAGACCCAGAAGTATTACTGCTTATAGCAGATGATGAAATCGAGGATGTATCTGCAGTCTTTTTATTTCCAGACCCAGATCTATTATCTAAAATATTGGACCAATTAATTTTGTTTTTCCTGCACAACTTACTGCTAAAAAGACGTAGTAAAAGAAAACAAATCTGCATTCACACACTCACTCTTTGATCTTCCTGATTGTTTTCTGCTTTCCCGAGTTCCTCCTTGTTCTTCTGGAATATCCTCAAACCCCCTCAACTCAATTGTATCATGTTGAGAAGTTGGACCACCTAATTTCAATGCAAAAATGATATGATCATGAGAACAATGACAATGATGTTTCTGCATAAATTACTTTCCAATAGTGAAATCTTCCATGCATTAAATTGAATAATTTACCTGAAAACCATTCTGGTTCTTCTTCATGGCTATCACTATGGGCACGTCTGCGATCATTGTAATTTGAACGATCTTCACGATTATTTCGATGACGATCCTTTGTCCTATCCCTCTCTCTTTCCCTTTCAAATTCTCTACCAAAGGATCGCCTAAAACAAATTAAATGGTATCAGAAAGTATTCTGCAAAATATATTTAATAATATAACAAATTTTACTGACCTCTCTTCTCGCTCTCTATTTGCAGGTGGTCTGAAAATAAAATCTGTGGATGGATCAGATTCCCTAAAGTCCCACATATCACGAGGTGGAATACGTCCGCTTCCAATTCTCCTAGCCGGCATATCTCTGTGCACCAAATCCCTGTGATAAACATTAACAGCACATCATACAGATTGTGTAAACAAACCAACGTGATTGGGAATATTAAAAGAACAAAACTTCATTTAATGCAAACCTTTCATTTTTGCCTAATGGACTTTCTGGCCTCTTTCCTACTTGCTGAGTAACGCAACAACCTGAATTAAAACTACGACGTTGAGGACTCAACACTATGCCTTCTTGTTCCTTTCGTAATCTCTCTCTTGGATCACCAGAGCGACGCTATAAAGGTTAAAAATGAAATTAAACTTTTGTTAATCACTTTTTCATATTAAAAAATATTGAAATGATATAACAATAATTAATACCAGCACTTTTCTAAATATATTGCTTACAGCTAAACAAAAATAAATTCAATTCCCCAATTATAGTATTTTCAATCAAAATTCAAAATCTGATAGAAATGGGTGAATACTACAAGGAGTAGGATAAACAGACTCTAGAAAGAAAACGGCAAAAGAGATCAAAATACACTCCAAAGAACGAGCTCACAATTTAGCTACTTTTCATAAGTTTACCTTATGAGACTCTGAAGATGCATCCCCTCTACCACCTCTCTCATCATCAGGGGGAGTCTCAGATCTTTTGCAATCCAGATGCCATCGTTCAGGGTCCCAAACACCTCGAGAACTGAAAAGGCACTTTTATTTTAGAATATGCAAAATTTGTAAAACAATACATAAATTTTCACGTAATGTAGTAATACCTACTCGTTAAAAGCTGGATCCAAACACCCAGGTCGGATTTTAGATAAAGGTCGAGATTTTATAACCATTAGTTCCTCCTGAAATAAAAAAAAAATTTTACAAAATGAGAAGTGAATGTTGAGATTTCACAGTCTCAACAATTTTCAAAATATACTCACCCTAGTATATTGATATATAACTGCTTTTTTTTCTGGAATTTTGATTTGGTGAATGGGAGATTCATTCTCCACTAAAGACATGTTAGTCACTTCATCACCTGAAAGGAAATTTTATGTTTATTGTTACACAATGAATATCACAGTGCATAATTGCAAATACAATTCTTGAAACAACTCCATAACATTCCTCCATGAACACTTTTTAATGTTAAATAGTACCCAAGAAATATTTCATTATGTCAAAAAAACAGTAATCCAAAAACAACAAAGTGAATAACCTAATGAAGTAAAAACTACAATATTTAAATTACAAACAGAAAGCTCATCCTGACAACAGAACATCATGTCTAGCATGTCTGTTTGAGGTATGAGTAACTGATCCCTCATCAAATAATACAAATAAATTTTCAGAAGCATATTCATAAAAAAGTTTACTTTTCAAGGAGATTTACATGGTAGAAAATTACACATTATGTCAAAAAGTTTAAGAAATAACTTAAGATGAAAAACCACCGCACACATTTCATTTAATCACTGAAATATTCCAATTTATGTGGATTTACATTCACCAAACTTCTCAGCCAGTGCACAAGATTAGTATTGGATATAATTCCATCATAACATGCTGCCTGCAGTCTGACATTACACACAGTTTTTCCAGTTCATGCTTTTCCAATATTTCATTCAATACAATTTTACTTATAACCAAATCAAGTTTAATAAGAGTAGTAAAAATAAATTAAATTAATTTCATAGCTGAGAATGGTCAGTAGTTTGAACCACACAATATTGTAAGGAACATAAAACATAGTACAGTAACAAAATTAAATATTTACAGGAATAATTGTCAATTACAATGACAGATCAAGCTGGCTATAATAATTTGCCACTACCAAGTCTTCAACTGGAGTCGAAAGGTTCAAGTTCCAACAGTGAAGGATTTGCCTAGATATGTAGCTAGCGCTCATGTTCAATAACATTGAACCAAATTCAAGAAGCCAGCGACTCCGAGTTTTCCATGGTTTCATGCCCTACACTAATAAACATGCTGAAGGAGTAGCTGAGAACTCAGCTTGTTCTGGTTGGGACAGAGCCTCACCATCTGATACCTACCACCCACAAAAATGAGTGTTAATAAAGAAGTTGTTACGCGTGTTTTTTTTTCTTTTTTTTTTTTTTCTTTTTTCTTTCTTTCTTTCTTTTTTTTTTTTACACCAACTACCATTTTAAATTCTCTTAGTTGTGCACTTAGTGTCCACAGAGTAACACTTTCAAACATTTTGCATAAAATAAAAATTTGCCAAGATGAACAAGTTTAGGAAGAATGCTCTTCGTCATTTTCAAGAGACTTTGATATGAAGATACCATATTTCCCCTTATGTTTAGCTTTTCTCAAAATAGAAATCCCAGCTTCAAGGCTAGTATAAAATAAGCATTGTAAGTAGTGTAAACTCTTTTGCCCCTCATTACCAAAGGGTTGGTTAATAAAGCATTGAATGCTTTCACGGCTGAAGTCAATATTCTTCATGTCTTCCGGGTTGATGGGCCGTGTTCCAATTTGCTTTGTATTGCCAAACGTTCACCCACGAGTGCAGTGGGCATCCTCAGTGGCGAGGTCTCGGGTGAAGTGTCCGAGGCGGTGGCTGTTCAAAGCCAACTGGACCACAGTCCATCAGCCCGGCAGACATGAATAATAAATGGTTGGCTGGCCATCAAAATCCAAACATGAACTCCCTTGACATTGTCCTAATTTTCTTGATCAAATTTCTCACTAGATCATTCTTCACAATTATACAATTTGTTTACAGAAAGTATCTAGATTAAATAGTTTTATTTTTTGGACTACTCAAAGAATACAAATATTTGGAAAGGTTCAGGTAGAGGAACATTGTATGTAATCTGCTTACACATGAAACTGTGTCAGCAACTCCAATTTTCAAAGAAAATTTATATTAGTCATCATATAATCAAAGAAATATTTTAACAAAATTGTAAAAGGTTCATATTAATTTTCATTATATTTGCTAAATATTTCATTACAATTATAGGGCTCTTTACTTCAGGGCCACTTAAGATATTAATACAGTCATGGGTACAGGGAAGGCTATTCACACTGACAGACTTTAGTTTCATATCTGCTCTTCTGATCAACTAAAGGTTAACCTAAAAGTTGATTAATTAAATTTGAAAGTTAAAGTAGAAATATCCTGACAAGAACCAAAGATCTTTGGCAATTCTACGACTTTTCAAATCAACATCAACTTTCTACAAAAGTTTAATTATGGATGTGCTTTACAATGTGGTACTGGAAATATTTAATACTTTTCCATAATTTTTCATATAAGTCAGTTGCCATATGTAAAAGAGCACACTGACAACCATACCAGTAATTGTTCACACATACACATGTGTTTCAGAATCAACATGTTATGTAAAAGGCAAAACTGAATATGGTTTGGATAGGGCTGTCAGAACATCTTAGATGCATTGAACAGAGCACTACAATGGGACCATTATCCATTTTTGGAATTAAAATTGAAGTTTCATAAATAATATTTTAATATCAATTTCATAAATTATTGTTGAATTATTAAAAATATTAATAGGAAAATGTAGTTTACATAATCTAAGTTTAACAAAAAGAAAATAAACATGAATAAAAATTTGAAAACTAATTATAAAAATAATTTACTGAGCAGTAATTGGAATATTCTTATTAAAAAATAATTTAAAATAAATGAGTAGCTCGTGGCTCAGAGCGAAGTCACTCTCCTTTCACCAAGGAGGTCCGTGTTTAAATAAGAATACGTAAAACTTGTTCTAACAAAACACCTGCTTCATAAGGGCTAGTCCAAATCCTGTGAAGCATCGTATCAAGTCCTTCTGAATTCTGACCACTGGGAAGTGATGCAGGAGCACATAAGAGGATATGCTACATGGCGATCCTCTAGACAACTGACTGCGATGAGACTGAACACAACAAATGAAATGAATGTTCAACAGAGGATTACTCCATTGTGAAGGCTCTCAACACTCGTTTATGGGCTGGGAGACTCCTTGTGTTAAAATAGATGCAATAAATTTAAAAAAAATTAAAAATCAAGTTATAAAAAAGCAGAACCCTGGGACATCTAGCAAACTACTCATTATGCCCAAATCTCACGACTGCATTGGGACTGGAATTGCAGATCCTAAGAGTCATCAAGTAGTCACTTTTTGATTATTCTGAAGTTAACACATACACCCATACATTCATTATTGTAAAATATAAATATATATATAATGAATATAATGTTACAATAATAAAAAAAATTAGATTGGTGCACGTTTTTGCTTCGAATATAAATCGTTTTAAAGTAGCAATCCCATTGAATCAATTAAATAGAAACACGCGTCTGATGGGCTCCAGGAGGGCATTTCAAGTGCTCTGAAAGGTTATTACTTAATTTTTAACTTTAATATAAACATTTACGGACTTTTTACATATAGATTTCTATAAGAATACGCCGTTTATTGAAAGGGCCTATATTTTAGTATTATGTGGTCAAATTCTTCCGCGGAATACCTTTTAATTTTTGCACCAGACAACGAAAATGAGTACAAACCCTCGAAATCGTTGAGGAATCATGACCGTCGATTTGCAGCACGATTGCATCTGCTGTCGATTTGCGAAACGATAGAGTTAAAGTCATTCCACATCTATGCATACATGTACATGGCATCAAACCGCAAAGCCACAAGAAAATCTATAGTATAGTCCAAACAGCGGGGTTTTCAACGAAAAAACTCTACTATTCGACAAAAAGTTGTCTAGTTGGAAATTTTGAAGAATTAACTGCAAAACGAAACTTTTTATGGGTAAATACGTATCACTCAAACAGTTAATCAACTTCCTCTTACTGGCTCAACAGGACCACCACTAGACATCTTAAAGGGCCAAAACATGTGCTCCAGCCAGCACACACAATTTAATATTTTCATAATACGAATATGGCAGCTTCAAATAACTTTGTTAAATAAATCGAAAGTAATTTAAGTGATTGGCGAAATCTTTTAATTCGTATTTAACATAACACTACTGGCACATAACTTATTACCGTTTTTAGCCAGCAAAGTTCGCAAAACATCAAGGCTAAGACAAATCCCTTTTCGTACGGATAGAAGTCATATTTAAACATGAAAAATATTTATTATTAGTTCGTCTCAGCAGATGAGACGCGATGGTTGTCCAGGGATCTCATCAAGACAACCTATCATAGCAAAACTATTGTTAATGCTTTCAAATCTCAAAAAATAACAATTAAAGTTTCAATAAATTTAATTTCAAAATCCCAACTTTTCTGAATACTAGATCTCAAAGCGTTCATTCCAAGGATAAACTTTCGCACGTTTCATGAAATTTTAACAACCTACCGTGACTGTTGAAACGATAATTATCTACTGCTATCAATGCCATGCCGCGAATATAATTCTAAGCCGCAAATCAAAAACCAAACAACTACTAAAAGTTCAGTCTTGCAAAAACCAATAAGTCCTGATATTAATCGATAGAAGTTTTTATTCTATATAAAGGGTATTTTAAGGAATAAAATCAGAAAAACTATGCCCTTGACAATAAACCTTCCCAGACAAGTTAATAAAGTAATTGGGTTAAATTTCCAGTTCTCCAAATATTTCAGTCCGTTTACTGCTCTTCTCCACTTCCCTAAAAGGCAAAAACAAGATGACTTAAGATCTAACTCAATAGCGCATCGCCTCTAAACCATGTGCATGGGCATGTGCATCCAAGTACGGATATGGATACACTGATACTTCGCTAAAATGTGTTCCGAGACAGGGTTTACTTTAGAAAAATCTCAACTTTAAAACCAAGAACATTTGTGTATACTTCTACGTCTCGTTCTACGTCTACGTAAGGAAGTAACTTTATTACGAAGCATTTTCCTAGGGTGCGCTTGGGCATTGACATTACAGGCCTTTTTTGTTATGTTCAACTTAACCAAATTTACAGTACTTTTTCTTTTACTATCCGTTCTACCCCCCCCTTCCCATGATTCATCTTTATTATAATAATCAATGATCAGCAGTCGAACATAAGGTTGCATGGGATGAGACATTAGAACATCTTTCTCTAATTTCTTTTACTGGCACGCCAAGTTTGCGTAGTCTCCTCCGGTTATAGTGAATTTGGGTAATCGTTTGGTTTATTGTATCCGAAGTTCACTACGACCAAAAATTCTCAACTGTAATAGTTTATAAACAAACATTTTATTATTTTAGAGGTAAAAAACATCCTATCACCGCGAATTCAAAATTTCAATACATTCATTCTTTCTTCTCATTCTCTACATTGGCCGCACTCGTAAATTCGCCAACACCTTTCAATGCCACTTGCACTGCCGGGACACATTTTGACCTCTCCGTCCTTGCTTCTGTTCTAGAAAAATGACCGCATTCATGCCCGCAAATGCCCTAGCTAAATCTGATTTCTATACTTTTTAACTTGGGTCCTCGGCGAAGCCTTTAGGCTGGACAAAAACTGTCATTGTTAGGTGAAGCAATTCCCTCAGTGGCAAGGTTTCCCAAATCCCTTTCAGTTCACCTTCAATGTTACAAAACTCACGCGGTGCTCAACCTGCAACTCAACCCTTCCTGTTATATCAATTCATAGAATAAACATTCTCCCTAGGAAGTTCACTACAATCTTGTGTAATTACCTGTCGTATGCTGATCGAGACCAGCGACTTCGGTTCACTATATCCGAATCACCTACAGCCAGAGCATTTCTAACTAGTAAGGAAATATTTCATTTTTACGAAACTTTTCTCGCATGTGGGTTGTCAGAAATTTCATCGAGAATATGCAATAAATAGAAATAATTTAAAAGTTGCTACAAGAAAGAAGTTTCTACGTGTAAGTTTTCAAATCCAGTCAATGCCACTTCGCTTCTCTGCGACCATGAAATACAAAACCAACCTTCAAATTGGTACGCATGTTTGCTAGCATAAATCGACTGGCAAGTTGACAACCACTTTCGTCAAAATTACTCAATTTCGTTCAAAATGTCAGAATGTTGACCATTGCAATTACACGTTTATTTAAAACAATTCATGGACTCTTCAAAGCGAAAGAAATAGAATATCTTGTGTGCACACCATACTTGCTCAGAACTGACGAGATTCTGCAGACGAAATTTAAAATAAAGTTAACTTTAAAAACAACGTCTCTACCATAAACTAAGTTTTGGTTGAAAAATTACTAATCAACCACGCAACTTTGAGCTCAAGAATAACAAATGCACGATGACCACAATCCTTTCGTACTGGTAGTTTGACTATTAGCGAGTTTCGTACTCAACATTTGCTAGAAGCGATCGCAGCGAGACGGCGGCATGAGGTACAGTGACGCCTTCGGGAGAGCGTCGGGTAAGGTCGTCAGATTTTACGGCACCGACGCCAAAAAGACTCCTACGTAATTGGCAGCAAACCCAACAGTTCCGGTTAAACGATTATCTCACGCGTGAGCCAAAAAGTACTCTGAACGGAAGCCTCGTACTCACGGAAAGTGACGCGCTTGCGGCGCCTGCGCTGGCGCCTGAAGCGGCGCACGGACCCCGGGGTGCCCCGCAGCTCAGCCGCGTCTTCCAAGGGAATCGTCGCTGCGACGACACTGGGCCGACGGCGACCGCTTCGCCGAAAGCGCACGGGACCCGCCCCGCCGCCAACGCCACCGCTGCCGCGGGACCCCGGCACTGGCCTGGGGGTCGGCGGATACCGCATCACGCTTTGAACTTGAACTTGCACTTGCATCTGCATTTGCACCTCCATTCTCCTCCCCTTCGAGGCCCAGGGGCACGGCAGGGAAAAGCGCGGAAGAAACTGTCGCCGCTTCTCAATCTTCAAGCGGTTTAACTTCCGAAATGACAGCAAATTATTACACTATTGACATCAAGCGCTTGGTATCACAAATCAAATTCGCGTCGAAGTTAGGAAATTCCTTTTTATGCAAAACGAAAGTTTTAAATGAATTTCAGTTTAATGTCAAAAATAAAAGTAGCACTGGCCTCGAAAATCCTTTCCTGAGCACCTAATCAGTATCTAAAAGGTCTCTCGGTGAAACCTAATATAAGCTAGCTTGCCGCAGATTCTTCCCAAGTCCTAAGTGGGATTCACTATTTATAAAAACACTTAAATATCTTAACACTTTCTGATGATATAACTTGAAAAACAAAAACAAAAAAAAACAAAAACACTGCTAAAACAATTCTTCACAACCGTACAAAACGATCACCCAATTCTGAAAGTAACAAGACTCGACTGGAGTCACTGTAATACTGGCACCCTTGCCTTCCTCGCACGACGTAAAACTCCAGAACACAGGAAATCTGCGAAGCGCCACGATTGGTTTTCGCCAGTCGAGCGGCGGAGAATGAACGCTATTGGAAGATCCCCGTTCTAAACTCGCAACAAGCTTCAAAAATGGGGGAGTTACAGATGTAAGATTTTCCGATCCAGTTTCACGAGACAATTATTTCTTTTATTTCGTCATTCATAAATTTCCTTCCAAAAGGCGGAGTACGAAATTACATTAAATTCTACCAATTGGCATAAAACTACAGTGTTGATTTTCAGAGCAACTTGATCGTTTGAATGCGTTCACGTTTCCATTAGCATGGATATTCTCCTGCCAAAAAAATATTTTGGCCCAAACCTTCAAAATCATCAAAAATGTTAGAACGTATTAAACAAAGAAAACTGAAGTATACGAGCAACCTCACGTTTAAAACCCTTTTCTATACCCATGCTCGCTTATCACGTCCCCTATCGGAACCAAACCTACTACTCCCATGAATCAAGTGAAAGAAAAATCTCCAATTAAACATTTGTTCTCTGAAGTGAAGCAATCGCGTAATTCAAGTTATTGGCTCGAATCAGCAAAAATAAATGTCTCTCTCGATTACTAGACCTGCTCGATTCACAAGGGCAAATATTACAATAACAATAATAAATAATAATAATCAGCTTGTGAATAATAAACGAGTAAATACATCAAACTTACAAATCTAAGACTCTTATAATGGATCAAACAGTGAAATTGGAAAACTGAAGTTCCCCTTCAATAAGGGATATTCACTAATCAAAAAGAGCTTAGTTAACATACGGGATAAGGGAAGAAAATAAACTCACATCTCTCATGAGAATTCATTAACTTCTTGTTTATTTCCTTATACATTTTTGTCAAAGAAAAAAATAATAATTCAAAGAGGTGAAATTCTCAATTTTAAATTATTTGTTGGAGAATGAGGGAGAGGAAGACTTTTTAGTCATCAGATCTTTTTTTTTTTGGTCAATTTTAAACACTTTCCACAATAAAAAGGTGACAAATAAAATCTCAATTATTCCTTTATACTCATTAATCATTATGAACATTAAAATTTTAAATTCATTGATATACCTCTATGGTGTCAGAATGTAAGAGAGTATTATTATGATTGAGAAAGAATTACTAAAGGTATAAAAAACCACTTCAATTCACGATTAAAATTTCTACCAATGCCAAAATTTGCCTTAGGAACATTCATCATCCTATGCCAGTGAAGAATAGACAGTCAGTACCAAACGTGCCAAGTTTAATATAAATTGAATACTCTCTATACAAAGATAATATAAATATTATTTGAAAATTAAAAGTCGCTCTCTGTAGGTTTCAAAATAGTAAGATTATAAAAGGAAAACAATCTTATACATATCATTTTACAAAGTCTATAGTACTGATTTTGAAAGTATGCATAAATGCTTGAAAACGTAAAAGGTGTCAATGGTTTTATTAGATACCCCGGAACTCAAAAAAAATCTAAAACCATGGAAGTTTTAATTTTAGCTGAAAAATGTATATATTTGATTATGTTCTTCCCTCTTCTCCAATACTTATGTTCCGAATAAATTCTCATACTCAGTATGGCACTGCTTACAACACAACAGATGCCGTGCTATGAGGGAAAAAGAAGCTTCAGTTTTCACATGTGCTGTCTCAAAACAGACATTTTTTGCTGCTCCAGGACTCCAATTTTCACAGTCTAACCAGCAGCATTTTTCTTGCTGCACGCCCCTATTTAAGTTGTATAATTCTTCTACATAATTCATATTCTGTGTTTATTTTAATTTTCTTTCAGATGTAAAGAATGCATTTTAAAATAAATTATGATTATCTCCTCTTTGAAACACTTCACTTCGCAAAATACATGTAGAGAAACAATCGAACATTAATTAATGAAACACCCAGCATAGTTTTTCTGGACTTATTATTTTAAAAACTTTCTCTCTCTCTCTCTCCATATTTTGTACAGGGATCATGCATATTCTTAGTAATTAATATCTGAATCCAAAATTAAAAATCTTCATAATTTCTTTATATTTGTTTGTTCATTGTTTTGTTAAGCAATATCTTTCAGCTGTCACATTTATGGTCAACTGACACAAACACATACACCCCAAAAAAGTATTTAGATCTAATGTATTTGTATTTGCTTCTCTTAATACATATATTGAATAATTATCAACTCAAACTCTAGTTACCTCATTTTCAGAAAGTTTTTCATGAAATTAGAACACACTCTTATTACAGGGGCCAGGTACAAAAATGTGGATAAATCCAATAGTTAAATTTCAGGGGGGGGGCAGAGAGAGAGAGAGAGGGAGAGAGAGGGAGAGAGAGAGGGAGAGAGGGAGAGAAGGAGAGAGAGGAGAGAAAGAGGAGAGAGAGGAGAGAGAGAGAAGGAGAGAGAGGAGAGAGAGAGGAGAGAGAGGAGAGAGAGGAGAGAGAGAGGAGAGAGAGAGAGAGAGAGAGAGAGAGATAACACGTGGTGTAGTCGGAATCTATGTTTCATAGGTCCTTGATACAGAAACATTGATTGACGGCAAAACATCTGTCTGTTCTTCTGTAACCAACGCTAGTGGCTACTGTCAGCCGGTTTTCTCCAGAATTTATTTTCCCAAATCGATCTGGCTGATGTCCTGGCCCCTTGAATTTTAAACCGATATTTTCATTTTGGGAGATACTTCACATGAAGCCCTGGAACATTTTCAAAACATTTGCGCCATAGATTTTGATTAAATTTTGTTGTCAGCTAGTTTAAAAGACGTTTAAAAGAATAGTGCAGGTCTCATGTCGGTTAAAAACACTGATTTTTCGAAAACTGCAAAAATTCAAAATTGATTCGGCCCCTTCCCACAACTACAATTATAAAGATACAATTATTTTTTTTAATGAAATGTAATCATAAAAAACAGAGTTTAAAATAGGGTCATGCTCAATTTTTCAAAATTGTGAGTATTTTATGAGTAAATTGGAAAATAATTTGAAATCGTGAATTCGAATTTCCAGAGTTTTGTTTGAGGCGACGTCAGTATGTAAAAGTAATTTGAGAGTCAAAGGCAGTTAGATTTTGTGAAAATTCCTTCTCATTGTTAAATATAATATTACAATCGAACGTAGAACATCATGTTCGAACATGTATATCTGTATATATTAGTTGCAACGTGAATGTATATTACGTAAAAGTCATATACATGCATATACATATACATGTCACAGTCATATACATACTTGCGTGAAAGACCATGATTTCTTACAACCATTTGCTCCAAGAGCAAAGTAATATTCAGGTGATCAATTCAGAATATTTATTAATTTGAGCGTTTATTTCAAGGTTTAGAGACTATTCTAATTTCTAAGATTTATCTTGATGGATATGCGCGCTGTGTTGCCGACTTTCATTTTACTTTTAATTATAATTTACTATTGATAATGTTGTACAAACGTTTATCTAATGCACGATAATGAAATGAGATTCACTTTCAGCCATTTCGCCACTCTGGTTATGAAATTGCAATCTAACAATAGGAACATCGTGAACCGGCATGAAGATCACAGATTAATCTCTCATTGAGAGCCGATGTTTCTACTTGTAGAAAAGTGTTGCTTCTGAAGGTGATATCAGCAACCAGTAGATTGTGGATGTAAATCGTGAATTAAAATTTTGTATTTCTGGTGTTAATATAATGAAAGATGAAAAGAGCTTGTAGACTGTCATTCGAATCTTCAAAAGAAATATTCATTGGCTTTCAAAACTTCCTTGTCTGCGTAATGTCCGTGAAATTGGTATTAGTATGTGGAACTCATTTCCTTATAATGAATAATGTTTCAGAGGATAACTCATTAATTATTAATTCTTCTGGTAAAATGAGTTTCAACAACATATAATTCGTAAAGAATACAATTATTTAAGCTCTCATTCATAAAAATATAACATAGGAGAGAAAATCTTCCGAGTGTGGAAGCGTGATTTTTAAGGGTCCAGATTTTTTTAAATACTTTTTAGCCAGGAAAAATTTTAATTGCACAAAAAATGAAGTTTAAATGTTTTCAAAATTAGACATTTGTTCACTATTAGACCCTATCTAACGCCTAATCTAAATAACCTAATCTAAGAATCACGACTATTAAATACTATCTAAGGCTAACAAAAAACGGAATTGATCATTCCATTTACGACTTCAGTTACATTTACCCTTGGTCGAATTTAAATTATGTGATCTCGAAACACGAATTTCTAATGGGGTACCACTTCAAAAAAATCTCATTTACTCTTTTCTTACTAGCGGTATCAACAATGCTATATGATAAAATGTGTATCCTATACCAATTGTTGCTTTAACCCATTGTTCTAATGCCGCACTGATAACAGGTGATTATGACTGCAGCCTTTTCTTCCTCGATAATATAAACTAATAATTTTGATTACGGTTAAAATACGCGTCGTGCGTTGTTAATACGTTTATGTGGAACGTGAATACACTGAATTCAATGGCAGAAAGCTGTTTTCGTTTGAGCATTTAAATTTTAAAAATATACATTTATTTTTCGCGCTTTATTTAAGAATTTTTCAAATGGTAGTTGAAGTGTAAGGCAGAACATGTCATATTATAATACGAGTCATTAACTATCGCGAGAAAGCACGTGCTGTTGTAGTACCACTAGTTTATTTCTTCGCTACTGCTTACGGACTATAGAGGAAGTGATGTAAAGTTGCGAGGGAAAAGCGTCAGAAAATTTATTGCCGGGCCCTGGTAGCGAAAATTTGGACACATCCAGCTTATGTTATATATATATATATATATATATATATATATATATATATATATATATATATATATATATATATGTAAAACGTGTAGCTAGAATCCATACTATGTGAGCCCTGATACCAGAAAATCGAATGGCGGAAAACCTTTTGCCTGTCTGCCCGTGAACAACACCAAAAACACCAAATGCACCATTTTCTTTTAATTAAATTTTGTGGCCGATAGCGTAACAATGTGTAGGTCTCATTTTCGTTGTAAACCCTGGTTTTTCAAGTTCAAAATTTTTTTGGCTCTTCCTACAACTAAAATATTGAAGATAGCGAGTTTTTCTTTAATAAAATCTGTTTCTTAAGACATTTTGAAATAGTCAGGAACAATCCTTCAAAAATTTGAGAATTTTCACGTAATTTAGCGACAAATATAGGGAATTTTTAATTTTGTTTAAACAATTTTCTCAAAAGCTAAACCATTTTTTAAAATTACATTTTTACACGGATAGCGTATAGGATGCTTAAAGATTGATGCAGGTCTCAAATTCGTTGACAATCCTGCATGTTTGAAAATTGCAAAAATTCTACATTTTTTTCGGCATTTTCGTATAACGATCATTTTGAAGTTATTTTTATAATGAAGTGAAAAGATAAAAAAACATCTTCAAAATAATGTCTCGTTCAAGTTTTGTGTCAATTTTTATTTTCTTTAAACATTTTTTCTTAAAAACGGAACCATTTATTTTATTAAATTTTGACTTCGAAAAGGGTAAAGGACGTTTAAAAGATGGTGCAGGTGTTCGTTAAAATTCTTGATTTTTGGAAAATTACAAAAAAAAAAAAAAAAAAAAAAAAAAAAAAAAAAAAAAAAAAAAAAAAATCGGTATTTTCCTATAACTACAATTGTGAAGATCACTTTTTTTTAACGAAACTGTTCATTAAAAACAGATATTCAAATAAGGCTATGTTCGTTATTTCGAATTATGATTTTTTTTAAATATAATTTTCGGTCAAACATTGTCGCCCGCTTCGAATTTCCCGCGCTTCGTTAATGTAAATTGAAAAGTATTTGAATGCTTCGTAAGTTAGAATTGGTATATAATATTGGTATATTATTTCATATTTCGTTGTTCGTTTCTTACATTCGAGCTTTTGTTACTTTGCAAATTAATATTTGATAAATCATATTTTTTGACCTTGTGGCGAGAAATGTATTTGTATTCTCAATGTATTGATGTGTTTTCTTTCAAGCAATCCGCAAACCTTAATTCAAAGTAGCTCAATTACGTTTTCCCTCTTAAAAATACGATTTAAATGTAAAATGAAAGAAAAATGGAAAAAATTGAGTACGGACGTATATTGGAACTTCAATTTTATATTACCACCGTAAGCTGCCTTGGGCAACAATGGAGCGACGGATTTTTGAGAAGTTTATTGTTGAACGTAGTCAAGATAAAGCGTTTTTCTTTTATTTACTTTTGTTGTGTTTCTTCTTGCTTGGCGTTTCTACCATTCAAGGATGTTGTTATAAGATTTATATAATGTGATAGAATGAATCATCCTCGGTTTAAGTGTCAATATACTTCCGGTATAAGTATGTGAGACTGACAGGAAAAATGATCTCGGTAAGCAAAGTTAATTCCGTTTCATGGTAGGAACATGATTTAGGTGTATGAAACGCAGTTTCAATTATCGAATTTGTGTTGATATTTGCTTGAAAATATTTCGTTTTCGAGCCAAATATTCTACGTTCTGTAATGATAATGAGTTGTTTTTTTTTAATGAGTTAGAAGTGTTAATTCAGGTAGAAATTGCGGTAAAAATAGTTTTCTTTACAAAGGGTGATAAAGTATGTGCTGTTTAATATTTGTTTTAATGAAAATTATATTTTTATTTAAATCTGTTTTTGGTCCCTCAAAAGCAATTCGGGCGGACGAACGGGCATGCGGGCTGGCAAACGAACGAAAAGGATGGTTTTTGGTACAAAGAACTCTTTTTCGGGATCAAAGACTCCCAAAACTTTTCCGTCCAAATCTTTTCGACACCATTTCCAGCACTCTTGCTGTAAAACTAAGCAAAAATTATAAATCGAAAACTAGTGCCCTTTCTCGTAAATCAAATATCATGATCACAATATGTTTCTGGAAAAGGCACTTCATGCACTTTTAATATGTTCCAATGAACCGAAAAACAAAATGTATTTCAATTACTCATAA